>WOXC01011790.1:0-131054 GCA_011680675.1 Gymnobelideus leadbeateri | reverse complement strand
GATTCTAATCTCCTACCCAGGTTTCTATGGTTATCGATTTTACCTGTTCCCAGTCATAGTAAGTAGATTTTATTTGGAGAGGGAACAAAACTGTCTCTCCATACATAAATATGCCCCTGTGTTTGCTAGGTGGCTTTTCCTTTGCAAATAAAAAAAAATTCTTTTGGTTTTCTGGCCAGTGGATTCCTGAATTCTTGAAGCAAGATCATAATGAAAAAATGCACTGTGACTGTTTCTCCATGTGCTTATCTGAAAAAAAAGGGAGGTGGTGAGGACTTATATGAGTTTGTATCTGAAAGAAAGTATAAGAAATGTTAATCTTTTCATTTAGACTTTTCATTTTGCCACAAATGAATTCAGATCAAACTTTTGATACTTATCCTGTTTCCTTCTTTGTATTACCTTTGCTCCAGCTGTTTAATAAACATATTTGATCAAGCTAAGGATTCTCCTTCTTTTATAATCTTGCTATACCTAAAACTCTAGAGAAATGGAATCCCCAAGGAAAAACTGTTGAGTCAGGATTAGGTCTTTGCTTGACTACTCTCTGACACACAGGCAATATATAAATGTCAACCTATTCAAGACTCTGAACTTTTACATAGTTAAATAAGTGATTGCATAGACACTATGTTATCACAGGTGTTATGGCTGTCTAATGAGATCACACTTATAATTAGAGACTACAATTGTCAGGTATGGTGCTGGATAACTATATGGTACATGATCCCCCAAGTATAATAAGACACTTGCAAATAAGAAATTGAATAATATAATCTATGCTAAATTATCCAGACTTTCATGAAGAGAGTACTATAGCAATTTATATCCCTCAGTGACTATATCAACAAAAATCTTGCATTTTTCTTTATTTCATTTAATTTTGGGATTAGAGAGGAACAGTCTTGACCTCAACATCTATGCATGCATGACTACAGTTCCTCCATCCTCTCTTCAGTTGGGCTTTTGTTGACTATGAACAATCTTCCTTAGATCACTCTGTTAATCTGTCATGTCCTCCTTTTAAAGTCCATTTCAAGTTCCTGAAATTCTTTATTCATTTTCATGTACATGTGCATGTTAGAACGTGTAGGTATATCGAACTTTAAACTTTGAACACCATTTACTTTTGCAGAGGCTTAGTAACCTCTTTAAGAAGTAAAGATATAAATAAATCAGCTATCTGTATTTTAAAAATGCTAAACTAAAATGCAGTTGTATGCCTCAGCTTGTCAACGGATATTTATGAGGTGAGCATAATATTATAACTGTTATGGCAGTGAAATATACCCTGTGCAGAAAGCTAGTAAAGGAGCATGAGAATGTTAATGCCAGCAGAATTTTAATGCTCATAGAAACCAGGAAATCTGACACTGGCTTTGGTTAATGCTGCCTTTACTGTCAATGGTGAACGTGAAACAGTGATGTCTGTTTCCAAATGGAGTAGCAAGGTTGGATCCCAGCTTCTATATCTGCAACAGATAATAACAACATTAAATAATTATGATGATAATTATGTCATTTATGTATAGTAGCATCCACTACTATAATGATAAGGGAATTTGAAGATCTTCCCTTCCTGTTAATAGACCTATGGCATTTGAAAATCTTCCCTGTCCCTTAATGGGCCTCAAGTGGAACTCAACAGGAGTGGCTTGATTGGGGCAAGGCTTGTTTTTCAGTGTTACTCAAGATGGACAGACCCACACCTTTTGTTACTTTGTAATTAGGCAGTAGGTCACAAAGGTTGTGATGTCCTGGTATATATACTCTTGAGGTGAGGGTTTTGCTTTGGGGCTCACTTATGGGAAGACTTGTGTGATTTGGCCAGAAGAGACTCTGGGCAGCCATTGAGCCCCCTGGCATTGAAAACCCAGACATTGGTGCTTCTCTCTCTGGCAACTTACTATGTATGTATGTAATGGTCAGGCAGCTAGAAGCCCTGTCTGTTCGTTTGTGGAATTGTGTTTTCCCTCTGTTTTTATCTGTTTACATTTTTTGTTTGTAGTCTATGTATTTTCCAAAGTTCCGGGTGCTAACATTTTCCCCTGAACTAAGTGAATGATACATATATACATATACATATGTGTATGTGTGTGTATTTAATTAAAGATTTTTGACCCCTTTAAAGTTATTTTCCTTTAGTAAAACAGATCAAGGAACCTGTGCTAGCAGTCATACTGGGTATGCTATGGTGCTTGCTGTTACAACTACATCCCAGGCACTGTGCTAAGCATTTTACAATTATGACCTCATTTCATTCTCAAAAGAACTGTGGTACATAGATACTATTATTACCGCATCTTAGAGTTGAAAACACTGAGGCAAAATCAAGTGACAGGCCCAGGGTCATACAACTGGAAATATATGGCTGTATGTGAACTCAGATCTTCTCAAATCCAGACCCATTTGTCATCTGTTAGCATGTACTCTTGTCCCATTGTTACCTCTTTGTTTAGTTAACTGGAAAACTACATGGGGGAAATGTATCTTTTTCTTCTTTAATTAAACATCTACTTTTATTTCCCACTTGTGAGTCAAAGAACTAATTTTTGGCTCTTTCATGAATTTGAAAGTCTGTTGAGCATTGGTTACATTATGCCTGGTAGACTCTGGAGCTGAACCAGTTGTGACCAAGATTCTGTTTGACACTACCTTTCTCAAATGTCTTCCCTTTTATCCCAATAGAAAGATGTTGCCATAGTAAGCTTTTCTGAAAAGTTGTTACATGGGCCATCTTGTTGAAAAGTTTAAGGACAGGTGAATGGCAACAGGTTGTTATTTTTCAGAGAATCCTATTTTTCTTACCTAACAAACACATGCACAGCAAAAGAAATGAATGAATAAATAAATAAGTGAAATAAAGCAGTTGTTTTGACCAGGGCATTTTGTTTGCCATTAAACCCAGTGAGTTAGGTATTGAGGGAAGTACTTATAGATTTCATTGAAGAGCAGTGTCATTCAGGCATGCATGAATGCAGGTTTTCTCTTCTCTATTTCATTCACAGTTTTCCATCAAGTTAGCATTTTGTAAGCATCTGTGCCATATAGACTACAATGTCAGTATTTACAGAAATGGCAAAGGGAGAAAGAGGAAGAAAAGGGATAAGAAATAAATATATGCAATTTTCAGTTTATTTTGTACAGGAGAGAAATTAGGTCTGCAGAGACAGAAATGTATAATTAGTAGAAAATCTTGAAGGTTTAGATGAAGATCATAAATTTAGACCTACAAAAGACGTCAGGGGTAATTTAATTTTTTATAAATATTAATAGCAGCAATTTTTATTATTTAACATTTCTATGGTACTTTAAGGTATACAAAGCAGTGTGTATGTGTGTGTCGAAGTGAATAAAATGTTGGACCTGGAGACAAGAAGACCTGAGTCCAAATCCTGCCTCAGATATACACTACTGAGGGACTCTGGGCAAGACTCTTGGGCTTTGTCTGCCTTTATTTATTTATCTGTAAAATTATGACAATAATAACACCTACCTCCCAAAGCTGTGAGAATGAAATGATATAACATTTATAAAGCTCTTTAAAAAATTTCCAGCTGTACATAAATACCAGATATTCATGTCTCATCTCACCATCACAAGAACCCTGAGGAGTAGGTGCTATTATTATCACCATTTTACAAGATAAGGAAAGAGTTAAGAGAGGTAAAGTGACTGTCAGGGTCAGGCAGCTAGGAAGGGTCTTATGTAGGAATCAAAAATAAGTTTTCCTAATGTTCTGTCCACAGAGCCATGTAGGTAGTTGAGGAAATAAAAAGTATATGGCTAAAAGTTAGGACTTGAATTCATGTTTTTTGACTCCACAGTCAGTGGCCAAGAGTTTGAATTTAATGCAATAGTGATTTTATGAGTTCCTAAGCATGAAAATGACATGATTTTAAAATATATCAAAGGATATAAGGAAGATTATTCAAGGAGTTACATAGAGAATGATGTGACCACCGAAAAAAGACAAACATAGGTGACTGTCAATGATATATGCATAAGGTAATCATAATTTAGACTGGGGTGATGTGTATGAGCATGGAAAGTAATGGAGAGAAATTTGGTAGCATTGGGTTGTGAAAGTTTGTGAGCAAAATTTTGAATGCAATTGTTGGCAAGATAACAAAATTTTCATTTACTGTAAGCATATGTAGATACTGTACTAGATAAAAGTACAGTAGCCACCTGGGTATAGGTATAGAGAGTAGTTGATACCGTGATGGTCTGGGCAACAAGAAATAGAAAAGGGTTTGGCTTGAGGCTTGTGAATACTGTTTTAAGAGCATCCATAGGGAAAAAAAGAAAGAAAAACCAAGAGGACACTATTACATAAGAAACAAAGAAGGCAAGATATTTATAGAAATGGTGGTCAAATATATCAACCAATCCAATTCAGTTCATTAGACAGATAGAGAGAAAGAGAGAGAGAGAGAGAGAGAGAGAGAGAGAGAGAGAGAGAGAGAGAGAGAGAGAGAGAAACTGTAAAAAGACTATTAGTTTTGGCCAAGCATTAATCAAGGTGACCTTGGAGTAGTTGTGATGGAGAGATGGTAGCTAAAGCCTACATAATAGAGATTTAATGATGGTTGTTAGAAATTGAAGATAGCACATGAAGATGGTCCACTCAATTGTATTTTGAAGGGTGTAAAAGAGGTATATAATAAAATTGGGTGAGAAGTTTTCCAATAAAGGTGAAAGTACGACCCACTTGAAAGGAAAAGGAAGAAGCTAGTAAAAGCAAAGAGGTTATAGATTTTATTTACTCATCCTCCGATTAGTGAGGAACCAAGAAGATTTATGTATAAAGACAAAAAGAGAAAGAGGAAGTCTCTCGTTTTTGGAAATTTCACAATTAAGAGAGAAAATACAATGATAAAAGTACAGTGACAGTAAGGGGGGCTTGCAGTCCATTAGCCCAGATTGAGTGTATAGGAAAAGTAGTGTTAAATAGAGGTGTTTATCACTACTTTTCAGTCTCATGCAATTTTGCCCAGAATACAGGAACTGAGTCTAATTTATTTATAAAGAATGAGGTCTGATAGGGTAAACTATATTTCTTATTCTGAAAGATTGTTCTTTGCTCTTCTATGACTTCCTGAAAGTTGTAAATTATCAACAAGACCATTCTTTTTTTTAATTTATTAGTTTAGTTTCAGTTAACAAGATTCAATTCCATAGTTCCTTGATTTTCAAATTTCCTTTACTTCCCTCCCCCCTCCCCCACGACAGCATATAGTCCAGTATAGAATCTGCAAATACATTCATATTAGACATAATTAAAATTACAAAAGTGTATTGTACTAGGTGGGATGAAAGATGGTAAAGAAGAAATAAAACCAAACAAGGAAAAGAAAAAGATCATTTAGTTTGCTTCCATCAGGATTCAGGCTCAGTTCTTTCTAGTTATATCTCTGGATGGCACATTTCTCTCTTTCTTGAGTCTTTCGGGATTGACTTATATCACTGCATTGCTGAAAAGAGTCCAGTCTGTCATAGTTGGTCATCACAGATATGGTATGTCTGTGATTGTATACAAATTTCTTCTGATTCTACTCTTCTCGCTCAGCATCAGTTTGTATGAGTCTCTCCAGGTAATTATGAAATCCGTCACCTCCTCGTTTCTGATAGCACAATAATATTCCATTACATTCATATACCACAACTTGTTTAGCCATTCCCCAATTGATGGGTACCCCTTTAGTTTCCAATTCTTTGCAGCCACAAAAAGGGCTGCTATAAATATTTTTGTACATATGGGTCTTTCTCCCACTTCTGCGATCTCTTTGGGATATAACCCTAAAAGTGGTATTGTTGGGTCAAAGGGTATGAAATTATTTATAATCCTTTGGGCATAATTCCAGATTGCTCTCCAAAATGGCTGGATAAGTTCACAACTCCACCAGCAATGTATTAATGTTCCAATTTGTCCACATCCTCTCCATCATTTGTCACTTTCTTGTTTTTCATCTTAGCCAATCTGACTGGAGAGATGTGGTATCTCAGAGTTGTTTTGATTTGCGTTTCTCTAATCAATAGTGATTTAGAGCATTTCTTCATATGTTTATAGATATCTTTAATTTCTTTCTCTGAAAACTACCTGTTCATATACTTTGACCATTTATCAATTGGGGAATGACTTGTATTCATATAGATTTGGCTCAATTCTCTAGAAATTTTAGAAATTATTCCTTTATCAGAGACACAAGTTGTGAAAATTCTTTCCCAATTTCCCACCTCTCTCTTGATCTTGGTTACATTGGCTTTGTTTGTACAGAAGCTTTTCAATTTAATGTAATCAAAATTATCCATTTTGCATTTTATAATGCACTCTAATTCTTGTTTGGTCCTAAAGTCTTCCCCTCTCCACAAATCTGTCAGGTAAACTATTCCTTGCTTTCCCAGATTGCTTACAGTATCATTCTTTACATCTAGATCATGCACCCATTTAGACTTGATTTGAGTATATGGTATTAGATAATGATCCATGCCCAGTTTCTGTCATACTGTATTCCAGTTTTCCCAGCAGTTTTTGTCAAATAGTGCATTCTTATTCCAAAAACTGGGATCTTTGGGTTTATCGAACAATAGATTACTATATTCCTTAACTGCTGGGTCTCCTGCACCTAATCTATTCCACTGATCCACTACTCTACACCTCTGCCAATAGCAAACAGTTTTGATGACTGCTGCTGTATAATACAGATTAAGATCTGGTATAGCTAGTCCACTTTCCCTAGCATTTCTTTTCAATAATTCCCTTGATATTCTAGACCATTTGTTTTTCCAAATAAATTTTGTTATTATTTTGTCTAACTCTAGAAAGTAGTTTTTTGGTAAATTGATTGGTATGGCACTAAATATATAGTTTAGTTTGGGTAAAATTGTCATTTTTATTATATTAGCTTGACCCAGCCATGAGCAATTCATATTTTTCCAACTATTTAGATCTGATTTTATTTGTTTGTGAAGTGTTTTGTAGTTGTGATCATATAGATTCTGGGTTTGTTTTGGCAAATAGATTCCTAAATATTTTATAATGTCTACAGTGACTTTAAATGGGATTTCTCTTTCTATCTCTTGTTGTTGAGTTTCATTAGAGATGTATAGGAATGCTGAGGATCTTTGTGGGTTTATTTTATATCCTTCAACTTTGCCAAATTTATTTATTGTCTCACATAGTTTTTTACTTGATTCTCTAGAATTCTCTAAGTATATCATCATATCATCTTTGAAGAGTGATAGCGTGGTCACTTCTTTGCCTAATTTGATTCCTTTGATTTCTTTTTCTTTTCTAATTGCTATGGCTAGTGTTTCTAGTACCAGATTGAATAAGAGGGGTGATAGTGGACACCTTTGTTTCACTCCTGATGTTATTGGAAAGGCTTCTAGTTTATCCCCATTGCATATAATACTTGCTGATGGTGTTAAATAGATGCTATCAATTATTTTAACGTAGGCTCCATTTATTCCTATACTTTCTAGTGTTTTTAATAGGAATGGATGTTGTACTTTGTCAAAAGCCTTTTCTGCATCTAATGAGATGATCACGTGGTTTCTGCTTGTTTTATTGTTGATATGCTCTATTATACTTGTGGTTTTCCTAATAGTAAACCATCCTTGCATTCCTGGAATGAATCCTACCTGATCAGAGTGTATTATTTTTGTGATAAGTTGTTGGAATCTTTTGGCTAATATTTTTTTTTTAATTTTTGCATCTAAATTCATGAGGGAAATTTGTCTATAATTTTCTTTCTCTGTTTTATCTCTTCAAGATTTAGGAATCAGACTCCTTCTTCACTAATTTTCCCAAATAGTGTGTAGAGTATTGGAATCAATTGTTCTTTAAATGTTTGATAGAATTCACTAGTAAACGCATCTGGCCCTGGAGATTTTTTTCGTAGGGAGTTCATTGATGGCTTGTTTGATTTCTTTTTCTGAGATGGGGGTTTTAGGTAATTCACTTCCTTTTCAGTTAATCTGGGCAACTTGTGATTTTGTAAATATTCATCCATTTCACTTAGATTGTCATATTTATGTGCATACAATTGGGAAAAATAATTCCTCATTATTTTTTTTTTATTTCCTCTTCATTGGAGGTAGATTCACCCTTTTTATTTTTGATACTTATAATTTGGTTTTCTTCTTTCTTTTTTTTATCATATTGACTAAGGGTCTAACAATTTTGTTGATTTTTTTCATAAAACCAGCTATTAGTTTTATTTATTAATTCAATAGTTTTCTTAATTTCAATTTTATTAATCTCACCTTTGGTTTTCAATATTTCTAATTTAGTACTAAATTGGGGATTTTAAATTTGTTCTTTTTCTAGTTTTTCAATTGCATGTCCAATTCATTGACCTCCCTTTTCTCTAATATATTCATGTATGCACTCAAGGATATAAAACTTCCCCTAAGAACTGCCTTTAATGCATCCCACTAATTTTGGTATGTTGTCTCATTATTATCATTCTCTTGAATGAAATTATTGATTGTTTCTAAAATTTCTTGTTTGACACATCCATTCTTTAGGATTAAATTGTTTAATTTCCAATTAGTTTTTAGTCTATCTTTCCATGGCCCTTTATTGCATATAATTTTTATTGCATCACGATCTGAGAATGATACATTTAATATTTCTGCCTTTCTGCACTGGATTGTGAGGTTTTTATGCCCTAGTACATGATCTATTTTTGAGTATGTACCATGCACTGCTGAGAAGAAAGTAAATTCCTTTTTATCCCCATTCAGTTTTCTCCAGAGATCCATCATATCCAGTCTCTCTAAGATTCTATTCACCTCCTTAACTTATTTCTTGTTCATTTTGAGGTTAGATTTATCGAGTTCAGAGAGGGGGAGATTAAGGTCCTCCACTAGTATAGTTTTGCTATCTATTTCTTCCTCTAATTACTTTAACTTCTCCTCTAGGAATCTGGATGCTATACCACTTGGTGCATATATATTAAGTAGTGATATTGCTTCATTCTCGATGGTGCCTTTTAGTAGGATATAGTTTCCTTCCTTATCTCTTTTAATTAGATCTATTTTTGCTTTTGCTTTATCTGAGATAAGTATTGCTAGCCTGCTTTTTTTTTTACTTTAGCTGAGGCATAATAAATTTTACTCCAACCTTTTACCTTTACCCTGTGGGTATACCTTTGTTTCAATTGTGTTTCTTGTAGACAGCATATTGTAGGATTATGGTTTTTAATCCATTCTGCTATCCACCTCTGTTTTATGGGAGAGTTCATCCCATTCACATTTACAGTAATGATGAATATCTGTCTCTTCCCCTCCATCCTATTCCCTCCCCTATTTATGTTTTTTTTCTTCCTTCTCCCTTCCCCTCCTTGAAGTTTTCCCTTTTGACACCCCCCTCCCTCAGTGTTCCTACCCAGTGACTCCCCTTCTTAACCTACCCTCTCCCCTTACTACTATTTCCCTCCCTTATAATCCCCCCTTTAGTCTCCTCCTTTTCACCCCCCCCCCTTACCCTTCCACTATCTATAGGACACAATAAGTTTTTATACTTATCAGAGTAAATTACTCCCTGTTTGATTCCAAACCAATGAGAGTAAATTTCAAACAGTGCTCCTCTCCCTCCCTCCTTTTCCTCTATTTAATGAATTTATGTGTCTATTCACATTAGAATCTTAAACATCTTTAATATAGGAAATGGGAATCACCATCTAAGGAACTCCCTCTATCTATACATATCACCACCTTCTCTATAACTTAGTCCAGAGTTTTAGAGATGACCTGCATCCCTGAGAGGTTAATTAACTTGCCTAGGATCCCAAAGTCGGTATGTGTCAGAGCTTAGGACTTGAACTGAGTCTTTTTAGCTTTGAAGTGAGTTCTCCATCCACTACTGAACACTGCTTCCCTAGCTGGGTTTTGTGATTAATATTCTTCTTAATGTTAATGAATTAACTCAATTAATATTCTTCTTAGGTATATATTGGTATGAGGATCCAAATGAAAAGTTATCCCTCTAGTCACATAGTATTTCATTCATTTTAATTTTATAGCCTTTATATTCCTTTTTTAAATATTCATCTGTTGAAATGATTTAGGATGTTAGAAATAATATTCATTTTTGATTTGTAATATAAATATTTTACTATATGGTTTCTATTATCAGGTTTTATTTTGTGTATTTTATCAGTGGTCACTTTACAGATCATAAGGCATTTTTATCTAGAATCACTCTAGGATGAGTGGGAGCTCTTTTTAAGGCTCCCAGGATCCAAGTCACTAGCTCTTTATTCACAGTGTACTTGTGAGATGTAGTTTTGTGTCTTGGGGTGATTAAACACTTTAATAGATCTGCTACTTTGTTGTTGAGGGTATTCCTTCCAATCGCATGGATTGCAAACTCTGTATCCCTTCTTAGCCAACGCATTTGTTATTCAGATACTTCTATAAATCCTCCCTGTGGGATCTACTCTAAACACTGGACACTTTTGTCTTGTGTTTTGTTGTTGTTTGTTTGTTTGTTTGTTTTTTTTACTTATTTATTGTGGAAGTTCTTGTAGCAATTTAGTTTTCTGTCTGTTATACTTTATTCAATTACATTTTCACCTTCTTTTCTAGAGGTTGTGTGGGCATGGGTGGGTGAGTGTATTAGCACTTGTTGTCTGTAATGCATTGCTCATAATAAGAACATAGCATGTTCATAATAGCCTAATTGTAACTATCACACACTTGTCCATTATCCTTTGGGTGATACACTATTTTGATTCTTCTGAGATCGTGGTGTTTGAAGACTTGGATTGTCTGCTATCACCAGAAGAATATCAGTATTAAAAAGTTGGGCATCTGAACAGATTTTCAAGTTAATTTATGTCCCACATCTTCCTATTCGATCCCAGTTCATTGTCTTATCTCCAGTGCCCATGCAAGATTTTAGGAACTAATGGTCTCACTCAAAAGGTTTATTATCTGACTGTGGGCTGTCATCTAGACAATATCATTTTTCAAAATCCCACTTAGCTCTCTATTGTGTTTTCCAGTACCATGTCTTTGGATACACTATACTAAAAGAGATAGAAAATTAGAAAGTGAATCGTTGCTTACCTTGGCCAATTCAGATCCCCAGTTATTTTGTTGATCTTCAATAGCCAAATTGTCTCTCTATTATAGTTGTCAGATTAACCTTGTTAATTTTCCATTCTAGTGTTCATTTTATACGGTGAAGATACAAACTATATGTCTTTGGCTATATTTTGCTTCCTAAAAGTAGGCTTGTCAAAAAATTATAATTCTCACTCTCCCCAGACTTGTAATTAACATCATAACACATTAAAGTGTAATTTTCTGAAGTGCTTCTGTGGGAAAAGAGTTGGTTAACTGATTTATATTATCTTAACTTTTCATAGGAGGAAATGAGCCAGAAAAAGAAATGCTTTATAAAGTAATTTTGAAATGAAATAAAACATGTGCAAATAAGTTTTAACGTGACTCTTAAGTAAATAGGTTTCATGTTTTTAAAAACTTAAAAAAAACTTTTTCAAAAATTTCCAATAAACAAAACAACCTAAAATGTTACATGTTATAAAACTGTGTTTAACTGTGTTTAATAAGTTTTAATATGATGGAGGATAAACTTTATTATTGCTTTTCTCCTAAGAAATATTATTTTACATTTAATTTAGAAAAAATACGTTTAAAAAACTGAATAGATGTTTAGAGTTATAGATGAAAAACTCATATATTCTCCTAAATATAGACATTATTATTTGAGTAGTAGAATCCATGTAGATCAATTTCACTCTCTCTGGTTTCCAGTATTTATCAGTATTACACAGACAGAACAGAAACTATATTCCTCCCATTAAAATGTTTTTGTTTTTTTTATAACATTCTTTCTTACTCAATGAACTTTATAAATTTACACTAGAACAGTGATTTCACACTCAAATAGAAAGGGATCTCTTAGGTCTCTATATTGGAAAATCACAAATTAACATTATCTATGTACTATAATATTTTCATTGATTTTAAAGCATCTATAAAAATTTACTTAATTATTGCATTTTATTGATTTTTAAAACATTTATAATTAATTAAACATTTCCCAATGCCATTTTAAGATGGTTCAGCTGGGAGTTTTGCTACTATATGCCACCAACAATTTGCCTGTTTGTCTCCTCTATTGTATAAGATCAAAAGAAATCCTAGCTATTCAGAGCCATATTAAAAAAAAAAATCTGAGTCACTTATAAATAGAGAAATTTGAGTTCAAAGCAACTCTGAGTTTCTGCCTCACACCCATTAGATTGGCTATGTTGACAAAAAGAAAAAGTGACAAATGTTGGAGGGACTGTGGGGAAATAGGCACATGGATACATTGTTAGTGGAGGTATGAATTTGATCCAGACATTCCTGAAAGAAATTTGTAATTATGAACCTAAATTACTAAGCTCTTCATACCCTTTGGCTCAGTACAGTCACTACTAGGCCTATCCCAGAGGCAGTTTGTAGCAACAGTGGATAGATCTCTGGGCCTGGAGCTAAGTTACTTAAGTTCAACTCCAACCTGACACTTACTAGCTGTGTGACCCTGGGCAGGTCACTTAATCTCTCACTCATTTTCTTCAACTGCAAAATACAGAGAATAATACCTCACAAGGTTGTGGTAAAGATCAAATGAGATATTTGTTTAAAAAATAGAAAAGCCTAGTACAAAAAGTGGTGCAGACTAGGCACTACATAAAATAAAATTGTTCTTGTCCCTTCCCTAATCTAGAAAAATCAGAGAAAGAGAAAGGTCCATGTGTGCATCACTTTTTTCCCAAATTTTCATGGTTATGCCAGTCTATTTTTCATTACTGAAGCACTGAGGAGACTTTGTAGTGTCCTGGGATTTGATGCAGTTGGCATAATATTATTTATGTATAGCATAAAACAGTGTAAAATAGCAAGAAGCAGTATTGCATGGTGGATAGAGCTGACCATAGGGTCAAGAAGGCCAGAGTTCAGATCTCTGGTCTCTGACACATATTAACTTTGTGACCCTGGACAAGTCATTTAAACTCTCAATGTTCTTAGACAGTATCCAAAAATCATACCTTATAGAGAAGGTGGTTATCTGCATTGGTGGATGACATTCCTTCATACAGGAGTCCTCAATATCAGTGACATCACAGGTCCATTCCCTATCCCTATGCCATCTGTAAAGAGAGATGTTTGTCTAATCCCATCATTATTAGGAAATCCTCTTTGGTTTGGGCTTTTTATGAGACACCATTAATGATTTTGGGCAGGCATATATAATAGGTATTTAAAGTGAGCAGGCTTTTATTACATGTGTATGTTTTCATTTTTGTATGTTTCATTTTGTATTTTCGTTTATATTCATATCTATGAGAGGCCAATAGGGGTACTCTCTAATTTGCCCTTCCTTGTGACTTCTATGGTGTATTATATACTTAAATATGCAGTTAATACATGAGGAAGAATCGCTGATTTGGGAAGCTGAGAGGAGATCCTATAAAGATAATTTATCCCATCCCCCTCATTTTATAAACAAGGAAATTGTGGCATAAAATCACTTACCTAAAACCATTAGAAATTAATTAGTGGCAGGACTGCAATTTTACCATCCTCTAAAGTAGAAAAGAGATAACTGTGAAGACTAGTAAATGATTTACTTTTTTTTTTCTTTTTGGAGGGCAATTGGCGTTAAGTAACTTGCCCAAGGTCACACGGCTAGTTTTTGTGTTAAGTGCCTGAGGCTGGATTTGAACTCAGCTCCTCCTGACTCCAGAACCGGTGCTCTATTCGCTGTGCCACCTAGCCACCCCAAATGATTCACATTTAAGCAAATATGCCTACTCTGACCTAAATGTTAAAAAAATAAACTTCTGTAGCTTAAGGCTGAAGGCATGTGTGTATGTATGCATGGACATGCATGCACATGTGCATACGTGGTGTGTGAGTGTATCTTTATTATCCTACAAAGCAATAAAACTTTTTGCATTTTTCTTTCTCAGGGCCGATGCATCAACTTTTCCCGTGTTCAATCTCAGTAAAAAAGAAGACAGGAAAAACAGGGTACGAAGATGGAACACTGTCTCTCTACCAGTTTTCAGACAAATGAAGACCATGAAGCAATTTCTTTTCAATACTTGGAAAAGCAGCTTAATGCCTCTCAGCCTAGATTGTTCTTTTGTGACTTCTCATCCTTTTTGACTTCACAAGCCAGCTTTGCTTGCACCAAGCTGTTTCAGGCACTTGTTCCACCGTCTAAGTAGGAGTCAATTACAACATAGTGGTAACCATGATGCATGGTGGTGGAAATGAAGAGGAACATTAATTTGCATGCAGCATTTTGACAGAAAATCCAGTATTTGTATGTAAAGAGAGGTGAAGCCACAACAGAGGAAACAATATACCATGAAGATATCTAGATTGAGACTACAAAAGAATTGGCCATGGTGTATCATAAATAGAGAAGTAAGTCTTCTCCGATGGAAACATGGCACTTGTAATTAATATAGAGAGATTGTTAGCCATAGGGATAAGGTATGGAAGAGTCCCACCAGGCTAAGCAAATTGAAAAGTTCATTCATTGCCTTATAGCGATGTCATATCATAAAATCCTTGTGAGTCCCCTATCACCGTGTGCCTTACGGGAAGTTTCTGACTGGAAAATCTTGTCATTTTAACACTGAGAAGTGCACATGCATGACAAAATGTAGACAGGATGCCTTAAGGTATTGGTAGCAAGGAAGACTTTGCCCTTTAGTTTTCGAAGACACCTTTCTTTCATTATGCACCCGGGACAAGAAGAAAATTAATAGAGCATTATCCTCTAGGAAGACAGCCCCATAACCAAAGATACTGAGTAGATTTTGAGAGACTGGTGCTTCAAGTCCTTGACACTGTGGCCGGGAGTTGTTTCTATTTTTTTCCCTTTTACTATTTTTAGATTTTAATAATTCTTGTAACATTGGCCTCTATAACATACCTGGATGTTCCAGGATTGTACATTAGGGTAGGTTTTTCCTTCAAATTTAAAAGAAGGGGTTGCCTTAAAGCTAGTGTCTCAGGGTCCCCCCTTCAAATCTCCAAGGGCTCTTCAGCGTCACAAGCCAGCAGTTCTCTTTGCATGAGAATTTCAAAGTTTAATTAATATAATTAAAAGCAACAGCAAGCAGCAGCCTGTGAAGATTTTGCTCATCTTTTTTATGCCTTTTGACATTGGATGACCTATTACTATATGCGCATTACTTGGATTTTGAGGGGCACTCTACATTGGTTCGGATTCAGCAGTCGGAAAAAGACCTCTTCTCCTCAACTTATAAACAAAATTTTCAAGAGCGCTAGCTATCACAATTCATTGACAATGTATGTATTATAATTTTTTTAGAAAAACCACCGTCATGTCACGTTGACGATGCCAAATTATGTTAGTGTGAGCAGAAACACTGTGGGGGAGGAAGAAGGGAGCAGCTGAAGAAAAAGACTCAAATGATCCAGTCACTTTTGATACTGTACTTCAGATGCAAAATGGATATTCGAGTCGAAACCTGACAAAGCGCGCCTGCTTTGATGTGAACTGGTATAGACAATGACCAGTGGCTGGGTCAGTGGGATGTCTCTCTGTGAGCAGAGAAGCTTATCAAATGACACTAAAAATAAGTTCAACAACCATCACTTGGCGGGGGGAGGGCGCAGGCGAACACTTCCCGTTGGGTGGGCACGCTGCATGCGCGAGATGGGAAGAGCGATGTAGAGCATCCTCTTTTCACCACCCCTTTGTGCTCATCATGGAGATTTTGAGGGATGCGAATCATTCCCTTGGTCAGTCTCCAAACTGGTGGCACTGCTCAAAGATGCCGTATCTATATATCTATATGCCTGTATATGGAGATATAGATTATCCATCGCCTTCGCTTAAATTTCCTGCTTGAGTTTATTTCTGTCACTGGCTGAAGCCCAAGCCATGTGTGCAAGTATTTCATAAATAAAAGTCTTACCTAAGCCTATCTGACAACTTTCTTTTGGTCCACAGAAGGAATGTGCTTTGTTTCAGTGAATTTAAAGCTGTATTTGATATCTGAATGTAGTAATGTAGTAGTGTGCAGGGTTGACCAGAAAGAGAACCATGTGACCTGTCCATACCTACAGTTATCAACCTGTGATTTGGAGTCAGAAATGTGGTTTTAGGTTCTATCACTGTTGTCAGCTCTGCCTCTTCAGCTTACCTTTGGCTGGAATGAGCCACTTCTTACTAGATTTACTTACCAGTATACTGTTTTTTAAACTTCAGGAAATAATGTTAGTGAAGTTAATGCAAGAAGTCGATGATTCTTTGATGTTGGCTTTAAGTTTGCCTAATAAGGTGTTTATAAAATGGTGGGTGAACAAGGTAAATTGCCCCCACCCCCACTCCAATGACAAGTGGCTTTTCATAAATTGTCATGCAAAAGAATTTTGAGCTAGATAGCACTTCCTGGAGTACTTTTCTATGGGAAGAGGCAATAGTTTAGCCCTATTTAAAAAGAATTCATAAGGGCTTGAAAAAAACTCTGCTTAGTGCTATACCAGATGTTAGAATTTCTCAGGTTAAGTTTAAAACAAAAAATAATACTTTTTTGAAGCAGTATTATTTCCAGAGAGAGAGCACATCAAAGTAGGACAGATTAAAAACTTCTACAACATCAGATAACAAGGTTAATTCATGAGTGTTAGAAACAAACACAGTGTTACAAGGAATATAATGAATTTTAAGAACACTTTAATGCAATGTGTTTAAGAGGCTCTGTCCTAATTTGATGACTAGACATTTTCAGAATTTTTAGTCACCTCTAACATGTACTAGTCACCAAAAGCTGACAATCATCAGGGAGAAAAATATAACTTTTATAATACACACCATGCATGCAGTTTTCCCTTCTTAGAGGATGTATTTGTAAAGATGTTCACATTACAATATAATTATGTCTTAAACATTCAATAAAATTCTGTATTTATTTGATGCATGAAGAAGAAGAAAATCTGCTTTATTTGCTGGACATGATGTCAATCCAAAGCTATTTTCTCCGCATATACCAATAAACCATATCCATTATCCCAATTGTGTTGCATAAGGTGGTAAAAACAATTAAGTGGGAAATGACTCTTAACTTATGTGTCTACTCTGCCTAGATAGAAAGTTTTGAAGGCATCTATATATATTTCATAACAGTGTCTGTTCTTTATGGATTTAATCCATAAATATTTATCTATCTGAAAACTTTGATACTTGGAATGTTTTCCTTGAAGCATTTGGTGCTCAGAGGGAGGAAAAAAAAAACATTTGGTGCTAAGCATTGCACACGGATTCCTTTCCCCAAGTTTATTCTATTTTAAAAAAGTTATATTTTCTTTCCAATGAGATGCAGAATAAAATTTGAGGACTTCCATTAAGCAGGGAACAGCATCTGTCATCCGTGGAGAGTTCCTGTTTGGAAAAATAGACAATATGAGTTTTACAGTCTCTCCAATTGAAAATAGTAGAAAATTAAATGATTTGCTTTGATTATCCACTGTACCTTTTATTCATACATAATTTCAAACCATAAATTATTTAATAAAATCATTTTCTCTAATAAATGTCCAGTTGTTAAGGTGTATCTATATGAATTGAAATGTTCTGCTATCCTATGTATCAACCAACTTTCTCACTGCTCACTGGAGACAATAATGTTTGAATAAAAAGAGATTTCAGGTTATCACTGGATGGGCAAGGAACAGTGTAGGTTCAATGTTATAATTTTAAGTATGAAAATAGATAATGCAGATATGGTGCATTCATGGGCATCATACTTCAAAATTTCCTCATGAATGTGTACATTGCAAAGCTTGATTTTGTTTTAACAGTGCTAAATTTTACACAGTGGCAAATTGCTCTAAGACTTGCTGCTTTATTGCTGTGAAGAAACGGTAGGAGAGAAGTACAGAGAAAACTTATTTTTCCCCCTCCAATTTTTATATCAAAGCTGTATACAATAACCCTAGTAGTTTTACCTTGCTGAAATAATTCTAGGGCATCTGGTATTTTACCCATTTGGGAGTACCTTTCAGTGATTCACATCACAACTCATACATTTCTGCCTTTTCCATGGAACACTTGTCCAGTCTCTCCCATGAGTTCTTGGGTTATCCATCCCCAAGTTGACCTTTCCTCAATTTCTCCTGATATTGTAAGTGTATATATATATATATGCACACAATAGAATATATATAATAGAATATATATATATATACTATATATTATATATATATTTACCAATGGCTTCTTATTTTTCATTTTATTTGTCATTCCTCACTTTTACCACATGACCACTCTATAGCTTCCTCTCATATACTTCCTTTCTTGCTTTCCTCCTTTGCTCTTATTTTTAATCAATCAATAAATATTTATTAAATGTAACTCCTATGTGCCAAGTACTGTGCTAAGTACTAGGGATTCAAAAAAGGCAAAAAACAGTCTCAACTTTCAAGGAGCTCACAATTTAATGGGAAAGACAAGATGCAAACAAATCTACAAACAACCTATATACAGGATAAATTGGAAATAATCAACAAAGGGAAGACATGAGAATTAAAGGGAATTAGAAAAGGCTTCCTATAGAAAGCAGAATTTTGGCTGGGACTTAAAGGAAGCCAGGAAAGCCAGAAGGTGGAGATGACAAGGGAGAGTATTCCAAATGTGAAAAATTGCTAGTTAAAATGCCCTGATTTGAAAGACAGAATATCTTATTTGATAAGCAGAAAGGAGACCAGTGTTACCACATCAGAAATTTCATTAGTAGAGGAGCTGTCAGGTGAAAGGCAAAACTTCCTCTTTGGTTATATATTGAAATTTACTTATTCCTACAGTGCTCTTCTCCATCTCTCCCTGTGTTGATATTCATTTTTTATTCGGGGATTATTATATTTTATGACATTGCTGTACATTAGAATGTGTGGCATTAGAATGTATTTTTTGGCAGAGGAGGGGAAGAGTTAGGTGAGTTAATAGATTCTGACAATACCTGAATATATGTGCATAGACGCATACATATACCTTTAAGTCTGCCCAACCTTATATAAATCTATTCTTCTCCAGTGCCATTAAAATATATAATAAATATGGAGATAAGAAATTCATGACAATTCAGTTTGTCTTACTTTTGAAAACCAGCTTTCATTTTGAGATTGGGTGTGGTCTTTCAATGAAGTATAATCATATTGCATATTACATGTAGAGTTATACAAAATAATTTCAAGGGTGAAACTAAGTGAAAGGAAGAGAGATCAGGAAAGGCTTTGTGCTTTGAAGACAGTGATTGAGGTGCATTCCAGACATGTACATAGGGGACCACTTGTGCAAATATGTGGAGGTAGCAGATTTGAATATTTAGAAAACAGCTAGTAGACCAATTTCATTAGAACAGTGGATGTAAAGGGAAGTAATATAAGATAAAACTGCAACGGCAGATTGGATCCAAATTGTGAAGAACTTTTAGTATCAAAGAAAATATTTTTCATACAATCTGAGGCAAAAAAGGGAGACAAATATTTTTGAATAGGGGAGCAAATGGTCATCACTGTGTTTTAGAAATGTCAATTTAGCAGATGAGTCAATGTCAATTCAAGTTAATTCAATTCAAGTCAGTTCAATTAGTAAAAGGTGGTTTGGAGAGGGTCTCGACCAGGACTTCTTCATTTTTTTTTTCCACTCATAATCCCTTTAGCACTTCTTAAACAGTGGGTTGCCCTCCAATGGTCACGACCCATAGTTTGGGAAGCACGGTCTCGACAAGAAAGAGACCAATCAGAAATTGTTTCAGTAGTCCTCTTAAAAGGGAATGAAGGCCTTACCTAGGACATAGGATCATAGTTTTAGAATTGTAAGAGACTTTAGAGGATGCCATGGACCACAACCTCCTTGTTTTTATAGATTACTGAAAGTGATCAAATGACTTGAACAGGGTCACAGAACTAGTAAGTAGCTGAGGTAGTATTTTAATTCAGGTGTTTCTGAGGCCAAAACTGGTGTCTGATTCTTTTACTCTATTCCACTAGACTGGGTAGAGAAGGGACAGATGCAAAAAATTGAATGGAAAATCAACAAGACTTGGAAAATTATTGAATGAAGGAGGAAAGAGGGGAGAGTAAATTGGCATCATTTTAACACTTTAAAACATGCTAATCCAAAATTACTAAAAATATTTTTGTTGTTACTAAATTTTATCTATTTAGTATTGTTAAAAAAAACTCATATTTTATAAAGGAAACACCAGGTAGAAAACAAAATATGGCTTTAACTTTGACAAAAATTATTTTGAAGAAAGAAATACAGTTCTCTAAACATAGCACAGTTAATTGTATTTCTGAATTCTTTTTTTAAAAGTCTGCTTTTATGGTTCAGTGGTGTCAGTGTGAGAACTCTTTCCATTGAATGAAACTGCAATAAATCAATCTGCTCTTGTCCATGCAGGGCTCCTCCTCTAAAGTGAGGGTCCACCTATTCCCCTGGCAGTCTTCCTTTCTAGATCTCTTGACATTGAAGGGACACCCATTGAACACAAGTACTATCAATCAGTTATTCCTCACTGGAATGTGACCAGACCATTGTTAAGATGGTATTGTTCACAAAAACGCTTTCCATTTCAGTTGATTTTACTGAGAACTCTAGCTACCATTAAATATGAACATATTGGATTTAGACAAAGAGATTGAGTGAAGTCACCTTTGTTTTGTAACATGCAAAAAAAGTTAATCAGGGGCTCTAAATTTAAAACAAAGTATTCCATGTAGTACTTAAGCAAATGGAGGAAATAAAAGCAACTTTCCTAGTAGTATCCTTCTGACCTTAAAGGGCCAATGGAGCTTCCCAAAGACTGGGGTTTCACCCAGGAAATTTAGTTGGCAAAAAAGTGTAAGTATTTGAGTAACCCTGAGGACCCCAGAAGTTCCACAGTCATAGATGTTCAATGCCATAGCCGGGTGCTGTAATGCCATGTGCCAAGATACTGAGGATGCCAAACCTTTCAAGATGCTTTATGCTATGTCACCAGAATCTTAGAACTGATAGAAAAAATATTTTCAAGTGTGAAGCAAGATTGCCAATGATAGCTTCAAACAGATGACACCTGTAAACAGAAATTCTGGTTGATTTGGAATGCTGGTTTGAAACAGGTTGACATGCTAGTTTGAAAAATGCTAGGTTGAAATGCTAGTTTGTGATTTTGTTTTTGTCATTTTAAAAACCTTGTTCCTTAGTTCCAAAAATCTCCATTAATTAAACATAGCAATGACAGATCTTCATCTTTAAATACTTTGTTTGTGTGAGGCTGTCACACGGGGGAAAAGATTATAATTTAAACAATATGTTCAAGCCTAAAAAATCTTCAACAAATTCTTAATGTTTAAAAAATGGGGAAATTTTCCAGGACTTCTGGAATTAACATTTTGTACCTCTTCACCAAGAGAACCTTAGAGTAAAGGAATAGAATGGGGTCAAAATTACCATCCCCACTTTGTCTCATTTGTCATGAATAAAAGGAATCATTTTGTTCCAAAAAAGGCAGTTACTGAGCTTACAAAATAGCAACCTGATAAAATATGTTTAATATGTTTAAATGATCATTTCTAACTTTGAAAACCATCTTAAAATCAAGGAAACTAAGAACAGTCAAACAAAAATAATTTGCATCTCATTACCCTTTCTCTTGGAATCATTAGAAAAAGTTAAACAGAAACTCTCTCGGATAAGAGTTACCTCTCTTTGTGACCATCTTCTTGGCCTCCAATCCATGCATTCTGCAGAGTTGGTTTTGCTTGGTAGACTGTAATCCCCTTTTACCCTCTCCCATTGGCTCCTCCCTTTCCCCACTCCTGGATTCTCTTGCTCAATACACCAGGCAGATGGTGAACTTCTGCTAAACCTGAATGCTCTCATGATGTGAGGGAGGCCTCCATGTGGCAGCCAAGTTGTGGTTGGAGGATTCATCCATGTCACATGTATATTAATGGAATATAGTGTGCTCCATTGTTAATGAGCATTACCAAGTGCCATGGATAGAAGGGTTTAAGGCAACATTAGACTGTACAGTTCTTTTCCTGGATTCTTCTTTCTCAGTCTAGCTCCAAGTCTTATAAGGCAAGGCATGAATTGCATCTGGGGTAAATACATGTTTGATTGTAACATTCTGGTCTTTATGTACCTCTCCTATTTATTACCTCGTGTCTGGCTTAAACTAGGGTGAGTCCTGGCACTGCAGAAGGGACAAGTCATTTTTCTTCCTTCTTCTTTAGCCAAGGAACTATCCCCTGAACCACTCACTGAGTGAATATATTGTCTCCACTCCAGACCAACTCTAACTCCAGACCTCCTTACTTCCAATACTCTTCCTCGAGATAACCACAGTCAAGCCTATTATTCTAATAAAAATGAAGGTATTATTTTAAGGGGGGGTGGATTAGAAAATATAAAAACAAAAGCAAACAAAATTCATTTGGGGTGAGAGTCGGTGGTTGCTGATCAGCACAAATGTGTGATAGTCAGGGCCTGCCTGATTTTAGGAAGCAAAATAGACTTCCTTCTTGAGATACTTGTCATTCACCTGCTTTCATTCACTCTACATCATTGTTCCTACTAACTTCTCTCTTTATGTGCCATGTCTTGTAATAATATAATATAATGTAATGTAATATAATATAATGCAATACAATATAATACAGTGCAATATAATATAATAAAATATAATATAATATGCCATGATATATGATATAACATAACATAACATAATATAATATACATAACATAAAATAGCATAATATAATATAGTGTAATGTAATATTTTATATTTATCTATCTATATATATATATAATTTTCTAGTCATATACTATGTCATTTTCAAATCATCGAGGAATATATACTGAAACTTCCTTGTACTCATCATACATCCCATTTGCCTTTGAGCTACTTATGAGTTTGATTCCTCTGAGATTGTGGTATTTCATAGGTTATGCTGATTTCTCACTGTCAGTATGCTATATTAGTATAAAGAAAGTGATCTTTTGAGACAGGAATGCTGCTTAGTTTTATTGAAAGTGCTCTGGAATTTATTGAAAGCAACCCAGCCTGCCTTCTTTCAACCAGGGCCTAATTGTAATGGGCTGCTAGTATGTGATATAGTCAGCTTTTAATGTGGGACCCCAGGTGTAATCAGAGCATCATGATGGAAGTTGGGGGTTAGGGGCAGCTAGGTGGCACAGTAGGTATAGTGTGGGGCCTGGAAACAGGAAAACCTGAGTTCAAATTTGGCCTCAAACACTTAACAACTGTAACTTTGAACAAGTCACCTAACCTCTGTTTTTCTCAGTTTCCTCATCTGTGTGAGGATCAAATGAGATAATTTAAAGTGTTTAGCACATACTAAATGTTATAGTAATGTGGGTTGTTTTTGTTGATAATGATGATGTGTTTGGTACTATAGTTTCTCTCTAATAATGGGCAAGTCTAGGAACCCAGTGCCTTTGACTTAATGGCAGAAGATTCAGAAGTTTAAGCCTGAGAGTCTTAGCCTCTCAGTAGCTATGGCCACAATTTCTTTGCACTCATCCCATTGGGCTTTTACTCAGCTTTTACTTTTCTTTCAAATCTCTCTGTGTCTAGAGGAAAATCAAGATTCATATATTCTCTCTTTCCCATGGACTCTAGGCTCCTCTCTTTTCACTCCTGTTTCGGCTAAAATGTGGAAATTTTCTTCTATCTCTTGGAGGTAAGGAAGCTTCTTTCTCTCCCAATATTGCCCCACGTTTTAAAGTGTCCAGAGTGGGGGCAGCTAGGTGGCACAGTGAATAGAGCACTAACTAGATGGCAAGAACAAAGTGAGAGGACAGTGTGGTATGGACTTTGGGACTGGTTGGGAGAGTGTGTCGGCCTCTTTCCCTGGGGGTGAGAAGCTGCTGAGTAGCCAGTGCAGCTTGTGCCACATTGGCAGGTTGCAGCTTCAGTTCCTGGCCTGCAGAATGTAGGAAAATCTGGCAATCAGTCTGAGGGGGGCGGTGATCACTCTTGCTTTAACCTCCCTGGATCTGGATTGTGGTCTGGGGTGGAGGTCTTGGGGTGTGTGACCAGCTTGCCAGAGCATGTGGAGGCTTGAGAGAGGCCACCCAACTAAGACATCCAGCAGCTCTGAAAACCCCAGGGTTTGGGATGGAAGCTCACTGGGCTGGTGGTAGAGTCCTACTGTGGCAACAAGCCCAAAAGTCAAATAATTGAGGGGCAAGATGCCTAGGCAAAGGAAACAAAATAAATGAAACATTCAACATTAGACTCCTATTTTGGGGGCAAAGAGGATTGAAGCATGGAATAGGAGGAGGACTGGGAGGTCAGAAATCCTGCACCAAAAGCTCCAAATGAAAATACGAGTGGGTTCTAGGCCATAGAGGACCTTAAGAAGCAGATAAGAGAAGTGGGGGAAAAATTTGGAAGAGAAATGTGAAAGATGCAAGAAAAGTATGAAATAACAGTCAACAGCCTGACTGAGGAAAATAACATCTTAAAAAATAGACTAACTCAAGTGGCAAAACAGGCTCAAAAAGGCAATGAGGAGAAGAATGCCTTAAAAAGCCAAATTTTCCAGACAGGAGAAGAATCTCAAAAGCTCACTAAGGAGAATAATTCCTTAAGAATTAGACTGGAGCAAATGGAAGCTAGTGACTTTATGAGAAATCAAGATGCTGTTAAGCAGATCCAAACAAATGAAAGAATAGAAGGCAATGTGAAATATCTCATTGGACAAACCACTGACCTGGAAAATAGTTCCAGGAGAGATAATCTAAAAATTATTGGACTATCTGAAAACCCTGATCAAAGAAAGAATCTATAAATCATCCCTCAAGAAATTCTCAAGGAGAATTGCCCTGATGTTTTAGAACCACAGGGCAAAACAAAGGTTGAAAGAATCCACTGATTACCTCCTGAAAAAGATCGCAGGGGGCGGAGCCAAGATGGCGGAGTAGAAACAGCTCATCCAAGCCACTCTGCCCCCACATTCCCCCAAAGGATGTAAAAGAGGACTCTGAACAACTTCTGGAGCCCCAGCACCCACAGAAGGACACAGAGAAGCTAACCTCCCGCTGAGGACAGCCCAGCAGCCCTGCAGGAAGAACCAGCGCAGTGGTCTGGGACCTGGCAGTGTGCAGCCCGCAGAGCACAGGAGCCGAGCCGAGCCGAGCCCAGGTCCGCATGAGCCGAGGTTTTATCCCCAGGGCAGCAGAGCCAGCAGCCAGCTGGAGGAACCCCAGAAGACCAGGAGCTGTGGCGAATCCAGAATTATCAACATAGACTTGCCTGGGACAAAGTAAGAGGTTAGTGTCCTATGGACTTTGGGACTGGTATTAGGGAATGCGTCGGCTCCCTCCCCTGGGGGCTAGAAGCCACTGAGGACAAACGCCATTTTGTAGTTTTCAGAGGCAGCTCCCGCTCCCAGCCTGCAAATTTGTAGGGAGATCCAGTGATCAGTCTTGGGGGGGTAATCGCTCTTGCTTTAACCTCCCTGGATCTGGATTGTGATCTAGGGTGGAAGTTGTGGGTGGGTTTACAGCTTGCCAGAAACGGAAGTTGCCCCCCACACGTTCGGGACGAAAATTCCTCTATCTGGCCTTAAAGCCATAGTGTGGCAACAAGCCCAAAAGTCAAGTAATTAAGTGGCAACATGCCAAGGCAAAGGAAACAGAAAAATTCAACCCTAGACTCCTATTTTGGGGGCATAGAGCAAGAAAAGGACTGTGAGGTCAGAAGTCCTGCTCCAAAAGCCCCAGGGGAAACCATAAGCGGGTTGCAGGCCATAGAGGACCTTAGGAAGGACTTTAAAAATCAAATAAGAGAAGTGGAGGAAAAATTGGAAAGAGAAATGAGAAGGATGCAGGAAAAGTATGAAATGAGGGTCAACACCCTGACTGAGGAAAATAACACCTTAAAAAATAGACTAACTCAAATGGCAAAGGAGGCCCAAAAGGGCAATGAGGAGAAGAATTCCTTAAAAAGTCGAATTTGCCAGATAGAAAAAGAATCTTAGAAGTTCACTGAGGAGATTCATTCCTTCAGAGTTAGACTGGAGCAAATGGAAGCTAATGACTTTATGAGAAATCAAGATGCTGTTAAGCAGATCCAAAGAAATGAAAGATTAGAAGGCAATGTGAAATATCTCATGGGAAAAACCACTGACCTGGAAAATAGATCCAGGAGAGACAATTTAAAAATTATTGGACTACCTGAAAGCCATGATCAAGAAAGAACCTAGAAATCACCCTTCAAGAAATTCTCAAGGAAAACTGCCCTGATGTTTTAGATCCAGAGGGCAAAATAGAGGTTGAAAGAATCCACAGATCACCTCCTGAAAAAGACCCCAAAAAGAAAACTCCCAGGGATATTATAGCCAGGTTCCAGAATCCCCAGATCAAGGAGAAAATACTTCAAGCAGCCAGGAAGAAACAATTTCAATGTTGTGGAAACACAATCAGAATAGCCCAGGACCTGGCAGCTTCTACACTGAGGGATCGAAGGGCATGGAATATGATATTCCAGAGGGCAAAAGAACTGGGAATGAACCCAAGGGTCACCTACCCAGCAAAACTTAGTATTTTGTTTCAGGGGAAAATATGGTCATTCAGTGGAATAGAGGACTTTCAAGCATTCTTGAGGAAAAAACCAGAATTGAATAGAAAATTTGACATCCAGACACAAGAAGGAAGAGATGCCTGAGAAGGTAATCAGGGAAAAGAAATCAAAAGGATCTTATCAAAGTTGAACTATTTACATTCCTATATGGAAAAGCAATAATTGTGACTGATGATAGCTTTCTCACTATGAAAATAATGGAAGAAGGGGGTGTGGTCCTATGAATACATATGTGAATGTGTGTGTATATGGTTACAGTTATATATGGATAGAGGGCATAAGTTGAATTTGTTGGGAAGGGAGAATACTCAAGGGATGAAATTATGAGGTGAGAGAGGAAAGTGGCAAGAGGAGATGGGGAGAGACAGGGTAGTGTAAACTATCCCATGCAGAAGAAGCAAGGGGAAGTGGTTGCAAAAGAGGGGGAGAATAAGGAAGGCTAAAAAGGCAAAACCACATTCACATTGAATTTGGTTCAGGGAGAAAATGACATACATACTAAATGGGATATCTCAACCTGCAGCAGGATAGGGGGAAGGGGGATGAGAGGAGGGATGATGGATGGGAGGGCATCCTTGGGTGAGGGGAGGTTGGAAGTACCCACTATAGAAGAGGGACAGGATCATGTAGGGAATGGACCAGGTGGGGGGTGGGATGAGTGGGAGGGAATTATAAGCAGCCTTGTACAATATATCTACTATGATAATGTTTTGCATAGCTAGACATGTACAACATATACTGAATTACTTATCTCCCAAGAGGGAATGGGTGACAAGGGAGGAAGGAAATGCATCTGAAATCTGAGGTCATAACATTAAATGTTTCAAATATATATAAATACTATTATTAATACTCTTTTGCTTGTAATAGGGAGATAAGATGTGCAGGCATTGGGATGCAAAGACTCACCTTCCTCTAATGGAAAAGTCGATGGGGGTATGGGAGAAGGTATGGGAGAGAGCAGATTGGAGGAAGCGATATCTTGTGGGACTGCTATTCTGGGAGGTTGGGTAGGGGAATAATGGGGGGAAAATGATTGTAACTCAAAATCTGGCGGAAATGAATGATGTAAAACAGAAGTTAATAAAGCATTTGTTTAAAAAAAAAAGGATCGCAAAAAGTAAACTCCTAGGAATATTATAGCCAGGTTCCAGAATGCACAGATCAAGGAGAGAATATTAAAAGCAGCCACGAAGAAGCAATTCCAATATTGTGGAAACACTATCAAAATAGCACAGGATCTGTCAGCTTATACACTGAGGGACTAAGGGTCATGGCATATGATATTCCAGAGGGTAAAGGAGCTGGAATTAAAACCAAGAATCACTTACCCAGCAAAACCGAGTATCATGTTTCAGGGGAAAATATGGTCAATCAGTGGAATAGAGGACTTTCAAGCATTCTTGAGGGAAAAAATAGAGGTGAATAGAAAATTTGACATTCAGACACAAGAAGCAAGAGATTCTTGAGAAGGTAAACAAGGAAAAGAAATCAAAAGAAACTTATCAAAGTTGAACTATTTACATTCCTACATGGAAAAATGATAACTGTAACTGATGAAATCTTTCTCAGTATGAAAGTAGTTGAAGAAGGGTATATGGGCATATGAATACATATGTGAATGTTTGTAATATATTTACAGGTATACATAGATAGAGAGCACAGGTCGATTTTAATGGGAAAGGATAATACTTAAAAGGTGAAATTAAGAGGTGAGAGAGGAATATAATGAGAGGAAATGAGGAGAGACAGACAGCGGTAAACTATTTCATGTAGAAGAGGCAATGGAAAATGGTTTCAAGGGAGGGGAAGAACAGGAAGCCAAAAAGGCAAAACCATATTCTCATTGAATTTGGCTCAGGGAGAGAATGACATACATACTAAATGAGATATCTCACCCTACAGGAGAGTATTGGGGAGGGGTATGAGAGGTGAGATGATGGAAGGGAAGGCATGCTGGGGAGCAGAGAGGTTGGAAGCACCCATGTTTGAAAAGGGACAGGATCAAAGTAGGTAATGGACTAAGTGGGGGTTGGGGTATGTGGGAGGGAAATATAACCAGGCTTTTACAATATATCTAATGTTTTGCATAGCTATATATCTACAACATATATTGAATTGCTCATCTTCCCAGCAAGAGTGGGGAGGAAGGGAATGAATCTGGAAATCGAAGTTTTAAAATCAAATGTTTTAAATATATATAAATACTACCTGTCAAGAGAAACCCAGGAAATAGGTGAACACAAAATCACGTTCATTTATCCCACAAATAAAGTCAGATATAAATACATGAAAAATTTTCATTGTTCATAAAAATAAGCCAATAAAAAAACTGATAGTTCTATGTAAATTAATATACTTTTCAGTGCCATACCAATCAAACTACGAAAGAAAAATTAATAGCAATTTTTTTTTTTTCTGGAAGAACAATGGTCAAGAATATCAAGGGAATTGATTTGGAAAAAAAATGTGAAGGAAGGTGGTTTAGCAGTACCAGTTCTCAAACTATATGCTCAAAGTAATCTAGCATTTTATAAATGAAAACTTCTTGACTTTTGGGACAAGAATTTATTATGTGACAAAATCTGTTAGGAAAACTGGGAAGCAGTTTGACAGAAACTTGGTATAGACCAACACTTCATGCATTATACCAAGATGAGGTCAAAACGGGTACATGAATTAGACAAGGGTAATACTACACTCAAATTAGGAGAGTGTAGAATAGTTTACCTGTCAGATCTATGGATAAGGGAATAATTTATTATTAAGCAAGATATAGAGAGTATTATGGAATGTGAAATGGATAATTTTGATCACATTAAATTAAAAATATTTTACATGAACAAAACCAATGCAACAAACATTAGAAGGAAAGCACAAAACTGTGAAAAATATTTTACAACAAATATCTCTAAGTACCTCATCTCTCTGATATGTAGAGAACTAAGTCTAATTTATGATACTATTAATCATTCCCCAATTGAAAAATGAGCCAAGGCGATGAATAGGCAGTTTTCAGATGAAGAAATCAAAGCTATCTAGAGTCATATGAAAAAAAAAATTCTACATCACCATTTAGTAGAGAAATGCAAATTAAAACAACTCTGAGGTACCTACCACCTCAAACCTTTCAAGTTGTTTAATATACAGAAAAGAAAAATGATAAATATTGGAGGGACTGTGTGAAAATTGGGACATTAGTGAACTGTTGTTGGTGGAGTTGTGAACAGATTCAATAATTCTGAAGTGCAATTTGGAACTATACCCAAAGGGCTATACAACTGTATACCTTTAGATCCCGCAATAATACTATTTGTTTTGTAACCCAAAGATATGTTTGTTTGGTTTTTTTTAAAGGAAAAGAACCGTTAAGTGCACAAACATTTATAGCAACAGCTCTTTTTCAGGTGACAAAGAATTAGAAATTGAGGGAATGCTCATCAATTGAGGAATGGTTAAACAAATTGTGGGATATGATTGTGACGAAGTACTATTACATATAATGCATAACATATAAGAAGGATACTTTCAGAAAAACATTGGAAAGACTTTTGTGAATTGATGTAAAGTGAGCAGAACAAGAACAGATTACACGGTAACAACGATATTATAAAGATGATCAACTGTGAATGACTTAACTATTCACAGTAATACAAAAGCCTAAAAATTCCAAAGAACCTATGATGAAAAATGTTTTCTACCTCCAGAGGAAGGACTGATGGAATCTGAATGCAGATTGAAGCATGCTTATTTTTTCTTTGGTTTACTTTTTTGTCTGTGTTTTCTTCATAACATACCTAATATGGAAATGTTTTGCATTATTGCACATGTATAACCTATATCAAATTGCTTGCCACCTCAGGGAAGGAGGAGAGGAGGGATGGCTTGATAGAATTTAGAACTCAAATTGTAAAATAAATAAGTTATAATTGTTTTTTTACATATAATTGGGGAAAATAATATATTAAAATTATAAAAAAATAATGCTGGAGAATGAAAATTTTCCCCAAACAAAATGTCCTAGGTCATCTTAAAAATATATGTTTCAAAATATACTAGTCTCCAAGTGCAAGTAGTTCTGTGATTTCTTTTCCTTAAGTAAATGGTCCTTTAGATGGATAAAAAGAAAAATAATTCCCAGAGAACTAGGGTCAGTCAGTCAGTGTCTCCTATGGACAGTTACTACACTAAGTACTGGGTGTACAGAGAAAGGCAAAATATAATGCTGACTCTTGAGGAGTTCACACTCTAATGGGGGACACATGTAAACAATAATGTATAAACAAGCTGACAAGGATAACTAAGAAATAATGAACAGAAGGAGGCCATTAATATTGAGAGGATTGCAGAACTAGAGTGGAAAGAGACTTGTGGAAGGAAAACCAACCAGCAAGCAATTTTGATAGTGTATATTTTCTCAACAGTGATAAGGAAGTTAGGAAAAGGGGAGTGTTATATGAGAAAGGGGAGTGCAGGGATGTATTGCGTTTAGTTTTGGATATCTAGAGTTTAATGCATCTATGAAACTTTCAGTTCTACATTTACAATAGCCAGATTGGAGATATGTGAAAGGAGGTCAGCAGAGAGGATAAGTAGATATGGACATCATCAACATACAAATGAGAATAGAATCCAGAGGAGCTGATGCAATCACCAGAAGAAAACAGGATAGAGGAAGAATAAAAGAGGACCCAGGACCATGCCTGTGGAATTGGCCATGGTTAGTAGACATGACCTGGATGGCCATCTAGCAAAAGAGATTGAGAAAGAATAGTCAGTCAGGTAGGAGGACCATAGAGGCTGGTTGTCATGAAAACTGAGAAAGAAGAGAGTATAAAGAGGGATTGATATTAAGAGTGGCTTCAGAGTTGTTAAGAAGGATAAGGAATGAGAAAAAGCCATTAAATTTGGCAGTTAAATGTGTATTGGTAACTTTGGAGAGAATAATTTTGGTTGAATGATCAGGTCAAGAAAACAGAAACTCAATGCTGTTCAATTATAATGACCAAACATGGTGCCAAAGAAAAGATGAGATAAGATACCACCATCCCTTCTTTAGAGAGGTGGGGAGCCTGTGGATGTGGATCATCATATATAATGATGTAAATATTTAGTTGATACATTGGGAAATCTTGCTTACCTGTTTTTTTTTTCTTTGCGTCAAAAGAAGTCTTAATAGGGGCTGAAGGAGGGATGTATTTGGAAATGAAGATAACATGAAAACAAAACATTAATATTAATGATCAATATTTGTTATTCATTAATATTACTTCTATAATTTGCAACAAAAGTATCGGCAAATTATTATTACAAAACTAACAACAGAAATTATTATTGTTCTTATAGGAGGCACTATCTAAGCTGATCCTTAAGGGATTTTAAGGATTCTGAGAGAGCAAATATTACAGGCATATGGACAACTTCAACTACAGTACAGAGATGGGAGGTGCTGTTGAGGAATAGTCCAAGTTTGATTGAATTATAGAGTATACAAAGGTGAGTAATGTGAGTTATGATGACTTCGTTGGAGAGGCCAAAATGAAGAAGGATAGATAAAGGAAACCAGTGTTTCCTATTCAGTCCTATTCAGGACTGTTGAGATATAGTCAAGGGCTAATTGTTAATGATTCAGCATCAGTGCGGCAGGAGGTCTCCAAAGAAATACTCTATGGATCTTTCTCTCAGTCCTGGATACTTTACCATTTTACAAACAAAGGATGTGGATAAAGACATAGATGATTTACTGAACAAATTTGTTGATGGCACAATGCTGGGATGGTGTAGCACCAATGCAATATTTATAGCATCCAGGATCACAATAAAGACCGTGACTATAAGTACCATGTGATGTTCGATTGCAAAATATACCAAACTCTCCATATGGAGGATAGAACTGAAGCATTAATTTAGACACTAGAAAACCAAATCCCCAAACCAGTAAGCTTATTTCACCATATTATCAAAGATATTCAGAAGCTAATAACACTGAGACAAACCAATACAAAATCAATATTTATGCACAAACCTCTCTATCTCCTTAAAGAGGGTCCTCTCTCCCCCACCATCTCACTAGCTCTGACTACCAGCCTCCTGTGGGCTCTGCTTCTCTTCAGCAAATTGCTTCCATCACAGGCTCCATGTGATTACATTCAGCCTATTAGGGAGCAGAGTTTACTTTCAAAGCAGGCAAGGTCTTCAAACTCCCCCCTAGGTCTATTAAGGGGCAGGGAAGATCTTCAAATTCCCATTCCCGGTACAGAAGGTTAGCAAACACAGTGGATCACAGAAAAGATCCACAAGCTTCTACAAGGTTAGAACATTAGGCTGAATCTAACAATATGGAATGCAATAAGGATATGTGGGCAATATCAGCTTCACAAGCAAAATATCGGGAAGGCATAGATAGGCAGCTGTTATAAAAAAGATCTGGGGGGGAGAGGATAGTGGATTGCATATTGATTTAATATGAGTCAAGAGTGTGTTGTGACAGACAGGAAAACTAATAAAATCTTGAGGATTATTAAGAGGAGCCTGGCTTCTAAACAGGGAGGTGATAGTCCCACTGCTCCTTGTCTTCATTATTTTTCATATGGAATATTGTGTTTAGTTCTAAGTACTATGGCTTAAGAAAGCCATTGATAAGCTGGAGGATATCTGGATGTGGGCATCCAGGATGGTGAAGTGTCTTGATTCCATGCCATATGAGCATTGGTTGAAGAAAGTTGGCATGTTTAAACAGGAGAAGAGAAGACTCCTTAGTACAGCAGGACATAATATGTGTCCAGAAGTATTAGAAGGACTGTCTCTAAAGGGAAGAGTGAGTCTTGTTCCATTTGACTCCAGAGGGTGTAGGCAGAAGAAACAGGCAGAAATAGCAAAAAGTAAAAATCTGACTTGATGTCAGGAAAATCTTAACGATCAGAGTTTTGAAAAAGTTGAATATGCTATATAGAGGAGTGAGTTCCTCTTCCTTAGAGATCTTTAAGTGGAGGCTAGAAAACCACTTGTCAGGTATAATAACTTCACCTGAAATTTGATATTTCCTGTTCTCTAATTGGTGGTTGTCTACTTTCACTTTGACATAACAAAATATGCATTTCTTTCCATTGTAGCTATTAAGGAAAAGCCTTGAGAGTGGTGATGCTGAAGGTGGCCATTTCATTAATATATAAATCCAAATATTTAAACTCTCCTGCCTCTTGCTTGTAGATTTCAACTTGCTCAGCTCTGTTGCAAAAGTGGAGGTTATTTAACATGTCAGTTACTCAGCAAGAGCTAACTGCTCTTCTCCATAATGACCGAAGTGTACTCTTTAGGGAGTTCATCATACATAATATGTATTTATACAAGTCTCTGGCTGAATATTTATAGGATAAATTGTAATGACTCTGCCAGAATATATTGGGTCAACTACAGAACAGTATATCAGTGCTAGTAAGATTTTGTCATCCCATTTTGAGAGGAAATTACAAAATATTTTGTCTCTCTTCTTTGAATTTAAAAGTAAATGCTTTAAGGTGTTTTTATGGCTTTATATGGATAATACTTTGGTGAAAGAAAAATTCTGGTGAAGTTTATGTGATAAATATGTTCTTCTCTTAGGGCACATAGTATAAAAGCAATAACCCTTAATCCTCTTTATATTATAGGGGAAAGATAGTAGAGAGTTGACTGAGATGACTAGATAACCACCAATGGGCAGCTAGGTCGCATAGCGAATAGAGAGGTGGGTCTGAAATCAGGAACAGCCAAGTACAAGTCTGACCTCAGACACTTTCTGTGTGACCCTGGACAAGTCACTTAAACCCATTTCCCTCAATTTACTCAGTTGTAAAATGAGCTGGAGAAGCAAAGCGTAAAGCACTCCAGCAGTTTTGCCAAGAAAACCCCAAATGGGGTCACAGAGTGTTGAACATGACTTAAATGATTTAAAGACAGCAAAAGATGGACACTAATGTCTCCCCATAGTTCTGGTAGTAATCAAAGTTAAAGAAAGGAAGGTAATGCTTCTTTCCAAGTGGCTATAAGGTACACTATTTGGGCATCAAATAACAGCTTAAAGCCACATATCAATGATTCCAGAGGTGAATGACTGGGGTCTGGAAACAATGTCCTCCGAACAATGGTTGAAAGAATTGAGGATATTTTTCCTGTAGAAGAGATGATTACTATGATTTTCTATCTTTATATATTTGAAAGGAGATGAAATCAAATAGAAGCAGTGTGAAGTAATTGGTAGAAAAGTGGCCTTGGAGTCAGGAAAAGCTAAGTTCCCAAGCCCCACTTGTGACATGCTGTACTCTCTGTGTAGCCTCAGGCAATACTCTAAGAGTTTCAGAAGAGTTGCTGATGTATATTAGAAGAGAGAGTTTTCTCATTGTTAGTTGGCTAAAACAATGAAATCAAATAGAAAGTGATTGCGATGATGGTGATGGTGATGACAACGGTAATGATTAGGAGGATTTATTTCATGCTGCTCCAGTCTACAAAGATTTCTCGAGTGCCTGCTATGCATATTCTGCTAAGTTCTGTAGAGCTATGTCTTATCCTGTGAACTAAACGAAATTTTAGTGAATAGATCACAAATCTGGCATTACAAATGAGTAGAAAACTGCTCTATGGACTAGTCCTTATTTGCCTTCTGTGAAAGAAGGGCATAGTCCTTCCACAGAAGCCTATAATGCTGAGTGGATGATGGTACTGGGAAAGCCTAGGTATCAACTTAGAAGTCAGAATAGGTTGCATGCAAGAAGTATATGACCTCTTAGCTACTTTACTATGGAGGACCCTGATAATTGATGAAGAATTATTGACTGTGACAGAGTTGTCATTATCTGTGCTATGTTTTTAATGTTCTGATGCTTCTCTTCCTTGTTGTAACCACCTTCAGTCAAGAGACCAACAGTAAACTGCAAAGCTTTCGTATCATTCCTCACATGGACCAGATTGGTGAGATCAGAGACACCACCTTTCTGAAAAGAAGAGGAGATGCCTAAGAATTCTAGATTTTGCTCTCCCCATATTTTGTTTTTATTTTTCCTCTATGGTAGTGCCTTCAAGAACAGGGGATACTGCTAAAAATTTTTTTATTGCTTCTCTGTGTTTATTCTGCTTTTACTTTTGCTTTTTTTTCTTTCCCCTCTTAGTACTGCCTCTGTCTGGAAGATTATCTAGGTAAAAGTCCAAGAGCATTTAAATGATGAAAGTCCGCTAGAAGGTACTTAAGACATTGCCGTCTATGGGGTGGAATGTGATAGGATCATCTTCAAACAAGATTCCAATACCTCCTTCCCTTCCTACCTCCTGGTTAGATCAGATAGATTTCAATGCTCAAGCACACACATAGGTGTATATCTGTGTATCTATCTATCTACACATATAGATATATGTATATGTGCATATACATGTTATACGTGTATGTATTGTGTTATATGTGTGCATATATATGTGTGTGTGTATATTTAATTTCTATCTTTGAATGAATTTAGACAACAGTGAGGTTCAAATATTACCTGACCCCTATCCCCCAATTATTTTTCCTCCTCTGTAAAATTTCTTCCTTGCATGCATCTTCTCTGTGATATAGTTTCCCCCATTTTCCTCTTTTCCTACTCTCCATCTTACCCCCATTTCCTCCCTTCTCCTAATGCATTCCTCTTTCTTCCTCATCCATTATTTTTGATCATCCCAACATAATTAACTCATTCCCCTGCCTTCTGAGTACAATCCTTTTAATTGACCTAATAATGGTAAAATTCTCGATTGATTGGTAACAGAAGTAGTGATTTCAGCACTGTTCTTGACATATCCCAAAATTACAATTTTAGAGGAAAAAGGAAATGGGCACTGTTCAAAGCATAGGCCTAGGCCCATTAATAAGTGGGCCTGGAGAACAATGTCATCCCTAAAGATATAGCATATTCAAATTATTCATTCCTGGCTGAAGGGCCACAGATAGGTTACTATCAAATATTCCAGTGGTAGAGGAGACCTCATCCTAAATATCTACCATATCTGGAGGTGTCATTAAAGCAGAATCAAAAACATAAACCAATCCAGGTTCACTGTCCTCTGCACTACCCATCTCCTACTTTATTTTTTTGGAGGGGGGAAAGTAGGGCAATTGGGGTTAAGTGACTTGCCCAAGGTCACACGACTAATTTTGTTTTAGGTGTTTGAGGCCAGATTTGAATTTAGGTCCTCCTGACTGCAGAGCCACTGCTCTATTCACTGGACCACCTAACCACCCCACCATCTCCCACTTTAATGGAATCATTCATTCTCTTCCAATCCAGCAATGGTTACTCCAATTGTTCTAGGTTAAGCTACATTCAAGCCATTCCCCTGGTACTTTAGGTTTGATATTAGAATAAAATGAGACACACAGAGACCATTCCACTATTACCTAAAGCTATAGTTAAGGGAAAGATATTCAATAAGCATATGCATTAAGAATAGCATGATTTGAGACAACTGATAGAAGATCTCCTGCTTCTGAGTTGCCTTCCATGGTATTCAGGCCAAGCCACAAAGAGAGGTTGGAGCTTCTTATGGTTGTTTTAAGGTTATATCAATAGCTAGAGACTGTAGTACATTGAGTCAATCAAATCTCAAGGACAATTTCAATATAATATGAAGAAATACTAGCCTTCTTTTCCTGGGGGTAGGGAGGTTTTTTATTCCTCCCATCACAATCACAAAAAAGAGCAGGAACCCAAGGGCCTGATTGACTTCTCAGGAGATAAGGACTATGCAGCAATTGTTCCTACAGTACAGAGAAAAGAAGGTGAAATATCAATTTAGCTATTTCACAAAATGACTCAAGTTTTGGTGTTTTCAGTATCAACCCTCTGGAAGAATATTGAAATAGTTATGTTATTGCATCATGCTTACGTTTCTTTGGTAAGGTGTACTTGTGAGCTTTTATGTCTTTAGCATTTCTTTCATAGTGAAAAATTAGCTTCCTATATATCTGATTGATGATGATGATGACGGTGATGGTGATAGCTAGCTTTTATATAAAACTTTATAGTTAGAGTAATCTTTTTGTCCTACACTTTTGAAGAGGACCTAGTCCTGAACCATTCCTAGGCTTTAACTTATTTTCCTTCAGCTTTATGATAGAGATGGAAAGAGCCAGAAAGTTAGGAAAAAAGAGCCCAAGATCACTTTAAGTCTCAAGGTCCTCAGTGACTGAATCTAATCCATGGATATGAATCTAAAGGCAAGTGCTCCACATTGAAAGGCATTATGTATTCTAGCTTCCCTGGGACCTACAGTGTATTGTTACCCTTGGGGATTCATCCAGGACCTGAAAGACTTATTCCAATCAACCCTGAGTGCTTAATCTCTTTTTGGTAGTACCACATATGTTCTGGGCTCATTTGAATATATTTTCTCTCTTTTCATACTAATCCTACTTGTTTATTGTCAGGCAAATTTGGATCTCCATTTGAATCAATCAGTATCTTGGCAGAGATCCATTGGAAAAAATGGAATGCTTTATGTGTTGACCCCTAGAGAGAATTTTTCTGAACGTCCCTCTGAATTTACCCTGTGCATTGGCAGGCAATCCATTAGTGAAATATGTATGTTGCCTTATGTGCTGCAGGAATGCAAAGATGTATTTTCACCCAGTACAGTTCAATTTATGACCTCAGGGTCATGGAGAAACTTTCAGTCAATCCCAGATGCCTAATCTCTGAACCAGTCCACATGTCCTATCCAAGGGCAGTTTCACTATTTATTTCCCTTTATTTAAGCAATACTTCTCTTTATGACTCTCATATTTTGAGGGAATAGATTTCTAAATGGAGGCCTTGTTTCCTCCCCCCCCCAATCTGGGCCACCACAGATTCTCATGTACAATCTCCTATTTCTAAGTCTCCATACTCTGTTATTTTTTTCACTTTCTTACCCTTCATGTTTATAACATTCAAAACAAGCAAAAGTGTTCTAAGAAAAATATTATGGAATATATGAAGAGCTCATTTTCTGAAAATGAAGATAAAATTATAAACTGGATTTATTCTTTCACTAGTCATTAAATTATTTCATATTATATTGTAGATTTTTATCTTCTATATAATTATTCAATTAGAGATAGAAACATTCTTGAAATTTTGATTATTGTAACCAAAAATATTTTGATTTTTTCTCCTTTAGATGTACTATCTCCAATCAACTTTTTTGGGGGAGAAGGAATCTCTTTAAGAGAAACTGTGCTTAACACAGGAATCAGCCAATACATCTGTCTATGGAGTGTTCCAAGTTCTCAGTATTAACAATGAACAGAACAAGCTATTAATCTGACCACTAATGTTTGCCAAGGAAAATAGAACTATGGCTCATATACAGGAAATTATGTCATCAACTACTTTATATTGTTCAAGCTCAAATTCTAATGGTAAACAAACAAGGATTCAAAGGAAATTGAAATATAATAAATGAAATGTTGAAGAGAAACCTGTACTATATATGGTCAGCATTCAACCTATTGTTTGATGGTAAATATTACTAAATATTTTCATCTATAAAAGTTAGTCAAGTTGACTCCATTACATATAAATCAGAATTTAGCAAATTAATTTATAATCATTCTTATTTGTTGGTGGCAAGAAAGCTTTTGTTGATCCTTCCTGCTCTTTATTCTATGTCCTAAAAGATAATAAACTGTTCACATAAGTATTTCAATGTGAAAATCTCTTAAAGCTGTCAAATTCTATGACTCTATGACTTCTCAGGCCAAAAGATGATGATTCTTTCTTCTCAGAAAAGGCAAACATCCAAATTTTATATGTGTGGATTTTGATTATAATAGAGATGCTCATTCTTAGCTATGGGTTTTGGTTAGATACCCATTGTTGATTTTCTTTCCTTTATAGCTAGTCACTTTCTCAATGTATGCCCATTAAGATAACTTTCTATAGATAGGGTTAGGAATCCATCATGAAAAATAAGAAATTGTCTTTCAGGATATGGAGGAAAGAATAAGGAGAGATGAACAAAATTCCTTTTGACACCAATAACTAATCATGATTGTAAAACACTTTGAAGATCAGATAGTGTTTGATGCAGTCAATTTGACTAATTTTTTTAGGTGAAGATTGTGCTTCTTTTTTTATCAGCAAGCAACAAGGAGCAATAGGGACACATATAGAATATGCTTCCCCTAAATATTTTTTATTGGATACACCAATTTTCCATAAAACCGGGATTTACTGATGGGGTTTAAGATCAAATATTACAGAGTGCTCAACAACATCATTTCCTGTGTGTTGACCATGACTCTTTCTTCCTAGGCAAAAATTAATATTGGTAGTCAGGTATATTATTGTTTTCAGTCATTTGCAGTCATGGCCAAACACTTTTTCACCCAATTTGGGGTTTTCTTGGCAAAGATTTTGGGATAGTTTGCCATTTTCTTCTCCAGTTCATTTTACGGATGGGGAAATTGAGGCAAACTGGATAAAATGACTTGTCTAAGGTCAAACAAGTAGTAAATGTCTCAAGCTGGGTTTGGTCTCAGGTCTTCCTGACTCAAAGCCCAGTACTCTAAATACTATACCACCTAGATCCCTCAATATTGTTGGTGATATTGATTTTTTTTAATTATGTGAATTTGGAAAACTTTTCCTGTTACCTTTGTTCTCTGCTAGTCAGTCTGATAGGTCTCTAATATAAAAGGCATTGTTCTGGATGTTATGATTTTGGATTCTTATTCTATCTGTAACAGTATTTATATAAAAATGAAAACTCTAAAATTTCCTAGATGTGCATCTTTGGAAAAGTCACTTAACTTTTCCTTGCTTTTTCACCATTCTTATAAAATGAGAAGTTGAACTGATTCATCTCCTAAGACCCTTTGTAGCTCTAAGGTCTGATGCACTTATGACAGGAATAGAACCAGATTGATCGATGTGACCATTGTTTATTAAACCAGTGTTGCACATCAACACAGCTCTGTAAAATCCAGGAGTTGAACAGATTTTTACTATACTTTTGAAAAGACAGCCTGTGGGCAAAGAAGAATTGTAAGGACTAAATCCATTCCCCAGTGGGTAACTGGTCAAAGGATAAGAACTAATAATTCTCTAAAGAAGAATTGAAAACTATTAACAACCACATGAAAGAATGATCCAGATAAATAATGAGTGATATGCAAATTAAAACAATCTGAGGCTCCACTTCACACCAAGTACATTTTCAAAGATGATAAAATATGGGAACAGTCAGTGTTGGAGGAGCTATGAAAAGATGGGCACCCTCATGCATTACTGGTGGATCTTTGAATTGATCCAGTTATGCTAAGAAAGTGACTGAATCAGCTAGCGATTCCACTGCCAGGCACTTACTTCAAGGAAGTCAAAGACAAAAACGTGTCACATACAATAAAATGTTCCTCATAGCAATGTGTGTGTGCACACATGTGTGTCTGTGTCTGTGCATGAAGGGAGTGAACTGAAAACAAAATAAAAGCTCATTGAGTAATAAACAACTTTTGATATGTAATGAATATAATGGAATGTGGCTATTAGCAAAGCAAGATAATAAATATGAAGAATTGTGAGAAGCAGGAGGAGATTTAGGTGAATTTCTACAGAATAAAGTATGCCAAACCAGGAAAACAACACACACAGTAACTATCACAATGTAAATGGGAAAAATAAAATAAAATAAAATGGAAAGTTCACATTGCACAATGCCAATGATGAAATTTTGGCTCCAATGAAGAGATGAGAAGCTTCAACCATCTTCTGTCTTTGTGGAGATGGGGGACCACAGGTACAGTATGGATTAATTTATGTTTATACATGAATGTATGCATATATAGTTATATGTATAAGCACACATAGGCACATGTATATATATATATGCTTATGTATACATGAATATACATGTATGTGTATTTGTATGTATATGTATATATGTGTGTGTGTGTGTGTGTGTGTGTGTGTGTGTATGAAGAGAGAGAAAGAGAATGTCGATTAGTTTTACAGAAATGCCTTTTTCACTTTTTCCTTAACATTATTTTTTTTTAATTAAGAAGAAAAATACTAGATTTAGAGTTGGATTTAGGTTTGAATCCTGTCTGCCATTTACTTATCCTTTTGCTCTTATTATTGTATAATTTTATGATTATGTTCAATTTTTTTAAACAAATGCTTATTAACTTCTGTTTTACATCATTCATTTCCTCCAGATTTTGAGTTACAATTATTTATTCACCCCTGTTTTTCCCCTACCCACCCTCCCAGAATAGTAGTCCCACAAGATATTGCTTCCTCCAATCTGAACTCTCCCATATCTTCTCCCATACCCCCTTCGACTTTTCCATTAGAGGAAGGTGAATCCTTGTGTCCCAGTGACTGCACATCTTATCTCCCAATAACAAGCAAAAGAGTATTAATAATAGTATTTTTATATATTTGAAACATTTAATCTTAAGACCTCGAATTTCAGATCCATTTCCTTCCTCTCTTGTCACCCACTCCCTCTAGGAAGATAAGTAATTAAGTATATGTTGTACATGTCTAGCTATGCAAAACATTACCATAGTAGATATATTGTACAAAGCTCCTTATAATTCTCTCCCACTCATCCCACCCCCCACCTGGTCCATTCCCTATTTGATCCTGTCCCTCTTCTATATTGGGTACTTCCAACCTCCCCTCCCCCCGAGGATGCCCTCCCATCCATCATCCCTCTTCTCATGCCCCTTCCCCCTTTTCTGCTGAAGGTTGATATATCCCATTAAGTATGTATGTCATTCTCTCCCTGAACCAAATTCAATGAGAATGTGGTTTTGCCTTTTTGCCTTCCTATTCTTCCCCTCCATTGCAGCCACTTCCCCTTGTTTCTTCCACATGAGATAGTTTACCCTACCCTGTCTCTCCCCATCTCCTCTTGCCACTTTCCTCTCTCACCTCATAATTTCACCCCTTAAGTATCCTCCATTCCCAACAAATTCAACCTATGCCCTCTCTCCATGTGTAACTGTAAACATATATACTCACACATTCACATATGTATTCATATGACCATACACCCTTCTTCCATTACTTTCATACTGAGAAAGATTTCATCAGTCACAGTTATTGTTTTTCCATATAGGAATGTAAATAGCTCAACTTTGATAAGTTCCATTTGATTTCTTTTCCCTGATTATCTTCTCAGGCATCTCTTGCTTCTTGTGTCTGGATGTCAAATTTTCTATTCAACTCTGGTTTTTTCCTCAAGAATGCTTGAAAGTCCTCCATTTCACTGAATGACCATATTTTCCCCTGGAAGAAAATACTCAGTTTTGCTGGGCTGGTGACCCTTGGGTTCAGTCCCAGCTCTTTTGCCCTCTGGAATATCATATTCCATGCCCTTCTATCCCTCAATGTAGAAGCCGCCAGGTCCTGGGCTATTCTGATTGTGTTTCCACAATATTGAAATAGTTTCTTCCTGGCTGCTTGAAGTATTTTCTCCTTGATCTGGGGATTCTGGAGCCTGGCTATAATATTCCTGGGAGTTTTCTTTTTGGGATCTTTTTCAGGAGGTGATCTGTGGATTCTTTCAACCTCTATTTTGCCCTCTGGATCTAAAACATCAGGGCAATTTTCCTTGAGAATTTCTTGAAGTGTGATTTCTAGGTTCTTTCTTTGATAATGGCTTTCAGGTAGTCCAATAATTTTTAAATTGTCTCTCCTGGATCTATTTTCCAGGTCAGTGGTTTTTCCCATGAGATATTTCACATTGCCTTCTAATCTTTCATTTGTTTGGATCTGCTTAACAGCATCTTGATTTCTCATAAAGTCATTAGCTTCCATTTGCTCCAGTCTAACTCTGAAGGAATGAATCTCCTCAGTGAACTTCTAAGATTCTTTTTCCATCTGGCAAATTCGACTTTTTAAGGCATTCTTCTCCTCATTGCTCTTTTGGTCCTCCTTTGCCATTTGAGTTAGTCTATTTTTTAAGGTGTTGTTTTCCTCAGTCAGGTTGTTGACCCTCATTTCATACTTTTCCTGCATCCTTCTCATTTCTCTTCCCAACTGTTCCTCCACTTCTCTTATTTGATTTTTATAGTCCTTCTTCTGGTCCTCTATGGCGTGCAACCTGCTCATGTTTTCCCCTGGGGCTTTTGGAGAAGGACTCCTCAGCTTCTTCTAGCCCCCAGGGGAGGAAGCCGACGATTTCCCCAAATACTGGTCCCAAAGTCCATAGGGCACTAACCACTCACTTTGTCCTAGGCATGTCTATGTTGATAATTCTGGAATCACCACAGCTCCTGGTGCTCTGGGGTTCCTCCAGCCGGCCGCTGGCCCTATAGCACTGGGGCTAAAACCACGACTCAGGTGGACCTGTGCTCGGTTCCCCAAGCACTGCATGCTGTACTGCTGGCTCCCAGAGCACTGTGCTGGTTCTTCCTACAGGGCTGCTGGGCTGTCCTCAGTGGGAGGTTCGCTTCTCTGTGTCGTTCTGTGGGTGCTGGGGCTCCAGAAGTTGTTCAGAGTCCCCTTTTACATAGTTTGGAGGTACGCTGGGGGAAGAGTGGCTTGGAAGTGCTGTTTCTACCTATGTCCAATTTTTTATGTATACTTACTTTGTCTAGCAAGAATTTTGATAACAGTGTCTCAGCACATTGCCTTCCACTTAGTAGGCACTGCTAGCTATTATTAGTATTACTATTATCATATAGTTATTTAAGCTTTACAACTCTCCATATAGATATCCCTTTTTATCTTTCCAGAAGCCCTGGGAGACAGGTTCTATTATTTAATCCATTCCATAGATGAGGAAACTTAGACAAGCAGAGGTTCAGTGGCTTATGCAAGATCACGTAAGTAATGAAGAATCTAGCCCTGACCTCAAGTCTTCCTGTCTACAGGTTCCAATGCTCTATCTCCTGATTCACCAAGCATCCTTGAAATGTAGAGAATGTGAGCTTTGCGTATTAATTCCTTCAAGATTTCTGTAAGTTAACATGCCATTTCCTCCATTTGATCAAGTAATCAATGGCAAGTCTTAGTATTTGTTGGTGTTGACATTCTATTGACCATTTTACTAATTTTTCTTATCGTTTTCTTATTCATCTTGTATACAACTAAAGTGAAATTTAAGGAAGCAGGAGTGAAGCCTGAGCCTTACTTGACCTCACTCGGAAAAGTCCACATAGCTGAGACACCAAAGCCTGAACCAACTTGGCAAGACCAGGCTTTGCTCTATTAAAGGATATAGACCCAGCCCAATAGCAAAATGCTGCCTTGGCTCCTCATTGTTAGTATCAGTTAGTGTTTTCTAGTCCTGGAAAAAGGCAAAAGATGAACCTAAGAGAGAGAGAGAGAGAGAGAGAGAGAGAGAGAGAGAGAGAGAGAGAGAGAGATTTCTAGTCAAGTGTCTTGAGGATCCCAACAGCTTCGGTCCAACCCTGGGTTTGAACTCTGTTGGGGGGTGGAGCAAGGGAATTTATGGGTGGTAACATTTTGGAAATAATTTCTATTGTTTATTCAGCACAGCCTGAATCTATTGACCTTCAGTGCATAGGGGAAGGCCCATCTGTTTGCCCTCTTTATTTAGGGAGGAGATTTTTTTTGGTCTCTGCGGAATGGGTGGGAGCACAATTGTTTCTGGTTTATGTGTTAATCATATGTAAGTGAAGATGAAAACTGAAACCTATCATTTAACATTTGAAATAGCAATAATTCTGATATTCTACCAATACTCTCCTTTGAAACTTTTACTTGGTGCTGAGGTAAACCTGTTTTGTTTTGTTTTGTTTTGTTTTGTTTTGTTTTTTATAACAAAGTTGATATAGGTTTTAGCTACATGTCTACATAAGAACTCACTTCAGTAAGTTCAAAGAGAACCAGAAGGTCAAATTTTTTTCACCCACAAGGACTACTGAAGACCATCTAAGTGGGAGAGGGTTTGTGACCTATGACACTGGATCACACATCTTGATGAAATTATATATCCTGGAATCATTGAAATAATAATAGTTCACGTTTATTGACTCCTGTACCAAATTGAAGCTATAGTTTTCACTTTCCTTCAATTACAACCGAAGATGACATTTTGAAAACCATTAGACTCCTTTCATGTGGCAAAGCACCTGGTACTGATTCTATTCCAGCTGAGATTTATGAAGTAGGGGGTCTATTGCTCTTAGAAAAGTGCATGATTTCCTTCTTGGAGATGATTGTGCACTCAATGCAACCTATGACGCTGAGATACAACAAAGTACAGATCAATTCTCTGCTGATTGTGCTAATTTTCACCTAACAATTAACATCAAGAAAATACAAGTGCTCCATCAGTTGCCACCATACAGTCCATATGTGGAAACATTGGTTATAGCAAATGGAGAAGTTTTGAATGCTGATGATAAGTTCATTTATCTTGGTAGTGTACCTTCCAGGGAATCATACATTGATAATGAGGTTGACAGACACATTGTTAGAGCTAGCTCAGTGTTTGGGAGGCTCTGAAGGAAAGTATGGGAGAGAAGAGGTATTAGACTGACTACCAAACTGAAGGTCTATAGAGCCATGGTGCTGACCTCATTGTTATATGCCTGTGAAACCTGTGCAGTATACCAGAACCATGCCAGGAAACTGAATTGCTTCCATCTGAATTGTCATAGGAAGATTCTAAAGATCTCCCAGCAGGATAAGATACCAGACACTGAGGTTCTTTCTTGAACTAAACTGCTAAACATTCAAACTCTACTTCAGAGAGTGCAACTCTGATGGTCTAGCCACATTGTTTGAAAGCAAAATGTACACTTGCCAAAAAGACTGTTTTATTGAGAACCCACTCATAGCAAGTGCCCACATAGTGATCAGAAGAAGTGACATAAAGACACTCTCAAGGTATATCTTAAGAACTTTGGAATTGATCGTGTGACATGTGGGCACAGGACTGCTCAGCATGGGGTGCTCACATCAGAAAAAGTGTTGTGCTCTATAAACAAAGCAGAATTGAAACAGCTTAAAGAAGTGCAGGATGTGCACATTTAGAGAATCCACCCCAATTGTCCACAAAGACTATTTGTGCCCAACTGTGATAGATCATTCCAAACTCATATTGGTCTAATCAGTCACAGGTAATCTAGGGTTGCGGTGGTAGAAAAGTTTACCCCTATAACCAGTTTGGTGGTATTACTCTCCGGACACAGCTAGATGGATATAATCCATTGTTGGGCACAAACCTGAAGCCTTTTTGGTTTCTCTTCATTCTCATATTCCCAAGGATATGTTAGGGTCAGTTCTAACTGGTTGGTGAGATATGATTATTAAATTTTAGCATAAGCATTTTCCTCCTCATAAATCAGCAATCACTACAAATTAGAGCTTGATTTATTATTGTGTTGATTGTCTAAACTTAAGAAAGTATTAATAATGCGGGTTAAATTTAAAATTGTGTGTACATTTCCTCCCCTCCTCCCATTGTAATTGTAAAACATATACCAGGATGTGCCTATATTACTCTATAAACTGCTTGAGCTTAGCAGCAATGTAGTAGAAGTCTCCAGGACTGGTCATCCCCGGTTGAGAGTCCTGGTTGTTGGCTATAAAGAGGCTGCTGTTGCTGCTGCTGCTAGTGATAATATTAATAAGAATAATGATACTAATAATAACCCATATTTATATAGCATTTGATAGTTTGAAGATTGTTTTGCATTGATTTTCTCATTTGAGTCTCATCACCTGCTTGCATAGCACCTAAGAAAACAGAATAATTTTAACTTCATGTTGGGTCATTAGTAGAGAAATACTTTAATGTAAGTATGATATTTCATATCCCTGTTTCTAGTGACTTTCTCAGAAAGACTAGGGTGACATATTGCTGTAAAGCCAGTCACAAACCACTATCCTGAGGACTTCTGCTATGAATATCTTTAAGGTTCTATTCACATAATATAGTGAACTCTCTATTTATTCAGCAATAAACTAAAGCAAAATATTCAGGAAACTAAAGCACAACATTCGCAATAATATAACATAGCAACTTATTACTAAGGTGACCACATAGTCTTAAATAAAACATACCATTCAATAAATCAAATCTCCTCAATCAATGCAAAGTATCCAAGTAAAGTCCTCTTTCATCTTAAATTGAGGCTGACTTCCAAACCTCATTGCTCCTCTTCCACAGGCTGACCACTCCCAGCTCTTGCCTGGATTCACCCAACACTTGCCTGGATTCACATATAGGCAGCTGTCCTCTCCTGTTCCATATCTCAGATCACAGGGACAGCTCCACTCCAAGCTCTTCACAGCTTCTGTTTCTAGGGAAACAGAGCTTAACGGGGCTACAATAATCTTTACACATATTAAGCCCAACAGAACTACAATAATATATACACACTTTACCAGAACTATCATCTGAATTCACTTTCTGTCTGAAAAAGCAGCAGAAATCAACAGACTTATGTTTCTGTCTGAAAAATCAAACACACATCAACAGTAAAGTCCTTTTTCAGGACTTCTGTCTAAGAACAACAGACAGGGTGCTTCTGTCTGATAGAAAAATAGACAAGGTTTTTGTCTGACAGAACAAGAGAGTGCTGACATCACAAACATTTTCTTTGCTTGAGCTTTTTTCTGCTCTGCTCCTTCCTTTTCCACTCTTCCTGTTTCACTGTTTTTGCAAGCTCCTCCATAGTGGACTCCATGTGTGATGATGTTAGACCTACTAAAGGAGGGAAGGACTTGAAATTCCCTTCTCCTGAAATTCTTTTTTTTTCTTTTATTATTATTATTTTTATTAACTTCTGGTTTACATCATTCATTTCTGTCAGATTTTAATTTACAATTTTTCCCCGTTTTCCCCTACCCACCACCCCAGAATAGCAGTCCCACAGGATATCCCCTCATCCAATCTGTTCTCTCCCATCTCTTCTCCCATACCCCCTTCAAATTTTCCAGTAGGATAAGTTAAATCCTCATGCCCAAATGTCTGCACATCTTATCTCCCAATTATATGCATTTAAAATATATAGATACCATGATTAATAAATCATGGTATTTATATATTTTCCAAAAAAAATGGTTTTAAAAGGGAGATAAGCAATGCAGTACATACTGTACATGTGTAGCAATGCAAAACATTACCATAATAGATATATTGTAAAAGACTGACTAAATTTCTCTCCCTCCTTCCCACCTCGAACCTTGACCACTCCCCGCTTTGATCCTATCCCTTTTCAAAACTGGGTGCTTCCAACTTCCCCCCCCCAGCCTGCCCTCCCTTTCATTGACCCCCCTCTCATCACCTTCTCCCCTACATTCCTGTAGGGTGAGAAACCCTATTTAGTATGTATGTCATTTGCTCTCTGGTCCAAATTCAATGAGGGTAAGGTTTTGCCTTTTTGCCTTCCTGTTCCTCCCCTCCCTTGTAACCATCTTCCCTTGCTTTTTCTATATGAGATAGTTCACCCCATTCTGTCTCTCCCCATCTCCTCTCAATATATTCCTCTCTCACCTCTTAATTTCACCTTTTAAATATCATCTCTTCATATTAAATTAAACCCATGCCCTCTATCTATGTATTCTTGAAAATATATATACACATTCACATATGTATTCATATGCTCATATACCCTTCTTCAACTATTTTCATACCGAGAAAACTTTCTTCAGTTACAGTTATCATTTTTCCATGTAGGAATGTATATAGTTCAAATTTGATAAGTTTATAATGATTTCTTTTCCCAGTTTGCCTTCTCAAGCATCACTTGTTTCTTGTATCTGAATGTCAAATTTTCTATTCACCTCTTTTTTTTTTTTTGTCAAGAATGCTTGAAAGTCCTCCATTCCACTGAATGGACATATATTCCCCTGAAACATGATACTCGGTTTTGCTGGGTTGGTGATTCTTGTTTTGTTTTGTTAATTTTTTTTTAATTTTAATTTTTTTAATTTTTAAATTTTTTTTAAATGAACAAAAAAATGCTTTATTAACTTGTGGTTTACATCGTTCATTTCCACCAGATTGTGAGTTACAATTTTTTCCTCATTTTTTTCCCTACCCACCACCCCAGAATAGCAGTCCCACAAGATATCCCCTCATCCAATCTGCTCTCTCCCATATCTTCTCCCAAAACCCCTTCGACTTTACCATAAAGGCAAGGTGAATCTCTGTGCCCAAATGCCTCCACATCTTATCTACCAATTACATGGAAAATAGTATTAATAATAGTATTTATATATATTAGAAACATTTAATTTTGAAACCTCGAATTTCAGATCCATTCCCTTCCTCCCTTGTCACCCGTTACCTCTGGGAAGATAAGTAATTCAGTATGTGTTGTACATGTATAGCTATGGAAAACATAACCATAGTAGATATATTGTAAAAGACTGCTTATGTTTCCCTCCCACCCATACCACCCCCCACATGGTCCAATGCTACTTTGATCCTATCCCTCTTTGAAATTGGGTACCTCCAACCTCCCCTCCCCCTAGAATGCCATCCCCTCCATCACCCGCCCTCTCATTCCCCCTTTCCCCTACTCTCCTGCAGGGTGAGACATCCCATTTAATATGTATGTCATTCTCTCCCTGATCCAGATTCAATGAGAATATGGTTTTGCCTTTTGGCCTTCCTGTTCTTCCCCTCCCCTGCAACCACTTCCCTTTGCCTCTTCTACATGAGATAGTTTAACCTATCCTGTCTCTCCAAATGTCCTCTTGCCACATTCCTATCTCATCTCTTAAATTCACCCCTTAAGTATCTTCCCTTCCCACCAAATTTGACCTGTGCCCTCTATCCATGCATACCTGTAAACATATATACACACATTCACATATGTATTCATATGCCCATATACCCTTCTTCAATTATTTTCATAATGAGAAAGGTTTCATCAGATATAGTTATTGTTTGTCCATGTAGGAATGTAAATAGTTCAACTTTGACAAGTTCCTTTTCATTTATTTTCCCTGTTTACCTTCTCAAGCATCTCTTGCTTCTTGTGTCTGAATGTCAATTTTTCTATTTTCTATTTTCTAATTTTCTATTCAACTTTTACTCAAGAATGCTTGAAAGTCCTCTATACCACTGAATGACCTTATTTTCCCCTGAAAGAACATACTCAGTTTTGCTGGATAGGTAATTGATGTGTTTTTTTTTTTAGTAGCTGACTTTTTTATTAACACATATACATTTATTTGTCTTCTGGCTTGTTGAAGCAGTAGGTTAGACAGCACTTGCCACAATAATGTCTGTCAAAATGGCTAGCCATAAAGACTCCAGGACCACATTCATCAGAAGGGCACTCTCATCGAAGGCGGCTAATCTTTCCACAACCTTATAGTTCTTTAGAACAGCAAGCTTGACCTTCTTTCTCTTATGCTTGCTATTTTTGGGAGGGGTGTAAGACTTCTTTCTCTTCTTGGCACACCACGAAGCCTCAGAACAAGATGAAGGATAGATTCCTTCTGAATGTTGTAATCAGACAAAGTATGTCCATCTTCCAGTTGCTTGCCCACAAAAATCAATCTTTATTGATCAGGTGGAATACCTTCCTTATCTTGTATCTTGCCCTTGACATTTTCAACAGTATCGGAATGGTTCAATCTCAAGAGTGATGGTCTTCCCCGTCAAAGTCTTCATGAAAATCTGCACTGTGGCTGTTGATGGTGGATCCGAAAGAGAGAGCACTCCATAAACTCACAGGGTTGCCTACAGCCCCAGCCAAGGACCTTCAAATGTACATTGTAATTCATGGTTTTAATCCCAGCTCTTTTGCCCTCTTGAATATTATATTCCATGCCCTTCATTCACTCAATGTAGAAGCTGCCAGGTCCTGTGCTATTCTGATTGTGTTTCCACAATATTGAAATTGTTTCTTCCTGCCTGCTTGTAGTACTTTCTCCTTGATCTGGGTATTCTGGAACCTGGCTATAATATTCCTAGGAGTTTTCTTTTTGGGATCTTTTTCAGGAGGTGATCAGTGGATTCTTTCAACCTCTATTTCCCCCTCAGGTTTTCAAATATCAGGGCAAATTTCCTCAAGAATTTCTTGAAGGGTGATTTCTAGGTTCTTTCTTTGATCATGGCTTTCAGGTAGTCCAATAACTTTTAAATTATCTCTTCTGGGTCTATTTTCCAGGTCAGTAGTTATTCCCAGGAGATATTTCACATTGCCTTCTATTCTTTCATTTGTTTGGATCTGTTTAACAGCATCTTGTTTTCTCATAAAGTCACTAGCTTCCATTTGCTCCAGTCTAACTCTGAAGGAATGAATCTCCTCAGTGAGCTTTGAGATTCTTTTTCCATCTGGCAGATTTGGCTTTTTAAGGCATTGTTCTCCTCATTGGCCTTTTGAGCCTTCTTTGCCATTTGAGTTAGTCTATTTTTTAAGATATTGTTTTCCCTAGTCAGCCTATTGACCCTCATTTCATACTTTTCTTGCATCCTTCTCATTTCTCTTCCCAATTTTTCCTCTACTTCTCTTATTTGATTTTGAAAATCCTTCTTAAGGTGCTCTATGGCCTGTATCCTGCTCATAATTTCATTTGGGACTTTTGGTGCAGGATTTCTGACCTCACAGCTCTCCTTCTGTTCCATGCTTCGATTCACTTTGCCCCCAAAATAGGAGTCTACTATTTCATTTTTCTGTTCATTTTCTTTCCTTTGCCTAGGCATGTTGCCACTCACTTATTTGACTTTTGGGCTTATTGCCACAGGAGGATTCTGCCACCACACAGGGGAGCTTCCACCCCAAAACCTTGTGGTCTTCATAACTTCAGGAGGTATTAGGAGGCCTCTGTGTATCCTCCCCACACTCTGGCAAGTTGGATACCCACCCCATGACCTCCACCTCAGACCAAAATCCACATCCAGGCAGGCTAAAGCAAGAGCAATTACCTCCCAAGACTGATCACTGGATCTCCCTGCAGTTCACAGACCAGGAGCTGAAGCTTCCATTGAAGCTACAAAATGGCCTCTGTGTCTCATGTCCTCAGTGGCTTCTCACTGCCAGGGGAAGAAGCTTATGCATTCACCAAATACTGGTCCCAAAGTCCATAGGATACTAACCTCTCACTCTGTCCTAGGCATATATGTGTTGATAATTCTGGAATCGTCACAGTTCCTGGTGTTCTGCAGTCCTTCCACCTTGCTGCTGACCCAGCTGCCCTGAGGCTAAAATTGTGGCTCACAGGGGCCTGGGCTGGACTCCCTGTGCTGGCTGCTTGCACTACACTGTCTGCTCCCAGAGCACTGTGCTGGCCACTCCCTGCAGGGCTCCTGGGCTGTCCTCAGCAGGAGGTTAGCTTCTCTGTGTTGTTCTGTGGGTGCTGGAGTTCCAGAAGTTGTTCAGAGTCCACCTTTTACATGGTTTGGAAGTGGAGTGGGGGAAAGCACCTTGGAGGTCCTCTTTCTACTCTAGCATCTTGGCTCTGCCTGGTGATTCTTGGTTTTAATCCCATCTCCTTTGCTCTCTGGAATATAATATTCCATGCCTTTCAGTCCCTCAATGTAGTAGCTGCCAGATATTGTGCTGTCCTGATTGTGTTTCCACAATATTGAAATTGTTTCTTCCTGTCTGCTTGTAACATTCTCTCCCTTATCTCGGAATTTTAGAAGCTGGCTACAATATTCCTAAGAGTTTTCTTTTTGGGATCTTTTTCAGGAGGTGATCTGTGGATTCTTTCAACCTCTACTTCCCCCTCTGGGTCTAAAACATTAGGCCAATTTTCCTTGAGAATTTCTTGAAGGGTGATTTCTAGATTTTTCTTTGATCATGGTTTTCAGGTAGTCCGATCATTTTTAGATTGTCTCTCCTGGATCTATTTTCCATGTCAGTGGTTTTTTCCCATGAGATATTTCACATTGCCTTCTATTTTTTCATTTGTTTGGATCTGCTTAATAGCATCTTGATTTCTCATAAAGTCACTAGCTTCCATTTGCTCCAGTCTAATTCTGAAGGAATGAATCTCCTTGGAGAGCTTTTGAGATTCTTTTTCCATCTGGGAAATTCGACTTTTTAAAGCATTCTTCTCCTCATTGCCTTTCTGAGCCTCTTTTGCCATTTGAGTTAGTATATGTTTTAAGGTGTTATTTTCCTCAGTCAGGCTGTTGACCCTCATTCCATACTTTTTCTGCATCCTTCTCATTTCTCTTCCCAATTTTTGCTTCATTTATCTTATTTGGTTTTTAAAATCCTTCTTAAGGTGCTCTATAGCCTGTAACCCGCTCATATTTTCATTAGGCTGACTTCATAGAAGTCTGTAGGGAGATGGTGGTCAGAGTTCATATACTTCATAAACTATTTGCCAAAATAAGACAATAAGATACCTTTGTGATATATTTCCAGAATATATTTTTCCACTTTATCACTTTAATTTTTAATTAATATTTAATTTATAATTATTATTTCCATATGTGTAATGTATTTCTACAATATAATTATGGTCTTAATACTTAAGCCAAGGAGAACAAAGGAAGAAAAGAAAAGATCAACTTCCCTAAGGAATATTTATAGAAAAGTTTTAGATAAAATATTAGCAAGAAAGTTAAAACCACATATTAGAAACATTTTACACTATCCCTGTTTAATTTTCTACCAGAAATACAAGATTGCTTCAAAATTAAAAAACTATTATAAGATAATAATTCACATTAATAATATAAAAAAGAAAATTTGTATGACTATATCAATGGTTGATGGAAAGGCTTTTTGATAAATTCAATAGCCATATTAAAAAAAAAAAACCCTAGGAACCATAGAAACAAAACAAAAAGATCTTTCCTTACATTGCAAATAATATATATCTGAATTCACGGGTAAATATTATGGAGGAATGTTAAAGGCCTCTCTAATAATATCAGAGATAAAGCAAAGGTGCCCATTATTGCCATTAATATTTGAACTAGTTTTAGAAATGCTACCTATATGAGACAGAAAATGGAAATTTATGTAAATATAAGTATAGATGAAATATTTTTTAAAAATTTATCCATGGTATGATGCTATACTTTGATAATTCTAGAGAGTCAACTAAAATTTTATTGATAACTTGAAAGTTGCAGGATAGAAAATGCACAAAAATTATCAGCATCTATTCCTGCATATTACCAACCAAATATAGCAGGTAGAGAGAATAAAAACCGTGTTATTCAAAATATGTACAGAACTTATGAAATATTTGGGTGTAAATCTATGAAACTTCACCCAGGACTTATATGAATCCAAACATAAATTCTGGTTATGGAAATAAAGACAAACATTTAAAAATTGGTGAAAAACATTGCTTATTGGTTGAGCTAATATAATAAAAATGACATTTTTAGCAATGCAACTTAAATTATTTCATATGTGAAGTATTATACCAAACTACCAAAACATATTTCATAGAGTGTAATAGAAATGCAGATTTGAAGATCTTCCCTGCCCCTAGGCCCTTTGATTGGCTTAAGTGATTCTGAGAACCTTCTTTAATTTGAAAATATACTCTGCCCCCAATAGGCTGAATGTGGTCACATGGAGCCTGTGGTAGGAGGCTTGGTTTTAAGGAATGACCACACCTTGATGCTGTGTGATTGGGCAGTGGGTCAAGAGAGTGGTTACATTCTCTGACCCAGGAGAAGGCTATATAATTCCTGATGTAAGGCTTTGCTTTGGGGTTCACTTTGAGAAGTGTTGTGTGAATTGACCAGATGAGACTCTGGGCAGCTGTTGAGAGTTCCCCATCTTTGAAAACCCAGATGTTGATGCTTCCATCTCTGGTAACTGTGATTTTGGTATTGATAATGGTTGTACAGTTTGGAAGCCTGTCTGTTTGATCTGTCTGTATACTCTGAAGTTCATGGTGCTGACCTTTTCCCCCTGAACTAGGTAATATATGTTTGTTTGATTTAAGTGAGCTTGTTAACTGATTTTGAGTTGCTTTCCTTTACAAAAGCAGATCTAAGAGCCTGTGTTGGCAGCCACTCTGGGGATGCTGGGGTGCTTGCTGCTACATAGAGCTAGGAAAGAATATAAACTAGATATAGTAGGAAAATCAGTCAAGAATATAAAATGTAATAATGGAAGTAAATATGGTAAACAACATATAGACACAAACAAGTAGGTAGTACAATATTTAATTTACTCAAAGGTCCCAGTTATTAGGGAACAGACCCAATATTTGACATTTTGTTAAAAGGTACTATAAAAATTCATTACTATCAATACTGATTGTACCAAATGTACCCTATGTACCAAATGACCTAGCATATGTACTCTTAAAGGAAAAGATAAATAAGATATAGGAGGAAAGAGACAGTATAACTATGTTAAAGGGGGACTTCAATTTACTGCTCTCAGACCTAGATAAATCTAATAATAAAATAAATGAAAGAAAAGTTTGAAATGAACAGAATTTTGCAAATGTTAATTATGGTGCTCCTCTAGAGAATATTGAAGGGGAAGAGAAAGGAATATACCTTTTATTTTCTCAACTGTATGTTGCACCTTCACAAAAAATGAGTCATGTATTACAGCATAAAAATCTCATGAAAAAATGCAGAAAAACAGGAACGTTAAATGCATTTTTATCATAAAACAATGAAATTACATTTAATAAATGTTCTATGAAGCCTATATAAAAATTTAGTTTGACACTAACCTGATCTTTGAAAGGATCAAAGAGCAAAGCATAAAAACAATCTATAATTTCATTAAAGATAATGACAGCAGTGAGACAATATGCCAAAATTTCTGGAATGTAGCCAAAGCAGTATTTAGGAAAAAATGTATGCATCTAAATGCTTACGTGTAATAAAAGAGATATAGGGTCAGTGAATTTCACATGCAATTAAAATGATTAGAAACAAGTTAAAAAAAAAACAATTAAATACCAAAAGAGACATTCTAAAAACCAAGTTGGAGACTGATAAAATCGAAAGTTATAAAAAATAACAACAACTAGGAGCGTTTAAAAACAACAACAATAATAGAATAGGCAAACCATTGGCTAATTTGATCAAAATGTCTCCTAGGTGCTGACATTTTTATCATTAAGTCCTTGGAAATCCTCTATACCATTAAAGATCCAATTTTCCACTGTAGGATTATGCTTCATTTTACCAGATAATTTATTCTCCATTGTAAACCTTTATTTCTTGTGCTACGAAATATTATATCCCCAAGTCTTGATTTTAAGATGACAGTTGCTGTGGGGGTGGCTAGGTTGCACAGTGAATAAAGCATTGGCCCTGGAGTCAGGAGCACATAAGTTCAAATCCAGCATCAGACACTTAGCACTTTCTAGCCTTGTGACCTTGGGCATGTTACTTAACCCCAATTGCCCTGCCTTCCCTGTCTCCAATAAAAAGCAAAAAAATGACAGTTACTAAGTCTTATGTGGTCCTCAGTGTAGCTTCTGAATACTTGAAATACTTTTCACTGGTTCCTTGTACTATTTTTTTTAACCTTGAAGCACTAAATTTTTACTATGTTACTTAGAGCTTTTATTTTGAAGCTTACAAAGATTACCATTAGGGAAGGTGGAACCACTATGGCAGAGCTATCCCCCAAATTGCTCCAAACAACTTTAAATAATGCCTCAAAAAATTATGGAGTGGCAAAAACAACAAAAGGATGGGGTTAGATACAATTTTCCAACCCAAGACAACTTAGAAGTTTGGCAGAAAATATCTCTTACACCAGGGTGAGAGTGGAGTGGAGTTTAGTGCAGGCTGAGCCCAAGAAAACCAGCAGTAGGCTTTGGGGGAGATGAAATCAGTAGAAAAAATAGTGGTTTTTAGGCCTTTAGATGGTAACAGTTAGACAACTGATTAGAAGGAGGTTACCAGGGTCCCTTTGCTACACTGGGTGCAGGATTCTGTGGTATTGCCCATATTTGTATCTGAGTTGCAGTCCTGGTTCTCAGTCCCAGGGTGGGGAGGAGAACTAGCACACCAGAACATGCAGCCATTCAGGAGCTGGGATGCTGTACAAAATTCCAGGGCAGTAAAGAGGGCTTGTGATCACTCAAAGATCAGAGCATAGACTAGGAGAGGAGTAACCACATTTCTTCCCAGATCATACCACCTTGAGAGAATAAAAATCTTAGAGGTCCCCAGAATTATTTGTGAAAACAATTACATGAAAAATCTGAAGCTTTGAATAGTGCCCCCTTCACTCTAGAAACTGAACTGCCTTTAACATAGAAATAAAAGTCAAGAAATAGGCTAGAAAAATGAGCCAACAACAGAAAATGATCCTGATTAAAGAAGTTACTATAGTGATGGAGAAGATCAAAACAAACTCAGAAGAAAATAAAAGTAACTGCTGATTTTTTTTCTAATTTCATTGCCCCTCCTCAAGGGGGAACATTTTTATTCATGATTTCTCAAAATCTGTAATTCAGATTTTATCTTTATTATGGTTTCATATAGCATAATAATTCTTAGATTATCTCTCCTTGATCTATTTTCCAGTAAATTTTCTTTTCTCCTCTTCCCCCATTCTCATTTTGATCACATTAATTCTCTGGAGGCAGATAGCATATTTCATCATGAGTCTTTCTAGAATTGACTTTAATTATTGCACTGTTTGGAGTAGTTAAGTCTTTTACAGTTGATTATAATTACAATATTGCTGTTACTGAATACAGTGATTTCCTGCTTTTGTTAATTTCATTCTACATAAATTCATGTAGGTTTTCTCATGTTTCTCCAAAATCCTCCTCATCATCATTCCTAGAGCACAAAAGCATTCCATCATGATCACATACCCATGATGGGCACACTCTCAATTTCCAACTCTTTGCCACCACAAAAAGAACTTCTATACATATATTAAACATATAACTACTTTTTATTTTTTCTTTGATCACTTTGAGGTACAGTCCTAGAAGTGGTACTACTGGATCAAGGGATATACCTAGTTTGGAACCTTTTGGGGTTCCAAGTTGTTTTCCATAGATGAACCATTTCAAAATCCCACTAACAGTTCATTAGTGTATCTATTTTCCTTCATTCTTTCTAGAATTTTCAATTTCTGATAGATGTGAAGTGACGTCTCAGAGCTGTTTTTATTGTATTTCTCCAATTAAGAGTATTTAGAGAATTTTTTTGCTTTTTTATTTGGAGGGGGGAAGGTAGGGCAATTGGGGTTAAGTGACATGCCCAAGGTCACATGGTTAGTTTTGTGTGTTGTGTCTGAGGCCGGATTTGAACTCAGGTCCTCTTGATTCCAGGGCTAGTGCTGTGTTCACTGTGCAGGTGGCGAGAGTTCTTTTTCCTATGCCTATAGATAACTTTGATTTATTCTTCTGAAAAATTTGTTTTTATTGCTTTAAAAGTTATCAGTCGGGGAATTATCAATTTATACATTTGACTCATTTAACTATCTATTTGAGAAAAGAGGCCCTTTTCAGAGAAATTTAACTGTCAGTTGTTATATTAATTCATTGTCTATGATACCTTTTATCAAAATATAGGTTCCCTGCTTCTTTGTTGTTGTTGTTGTTGTTGATATTCTTCAGTTGTATCAGTCATGTATTACCCTTTGTGACCCTATTTGGAATTTTCTTGGAAAAGATACAGGATTGGTTTGCCATTTCCTTCTCTAGCTCATTTTAAATATTGGGAAATTGAGGCAAACAGGTATAAAGTGACTTGCCCAAGATCACAGAGCTAGTTAGTGTCTGAGGCTGGATTTGAACACAAGTCTTTCTGACTCCAGGTCTGGTGCTTTACAAACTGTGCTGAAATATCTTTTTTAATTAAGTCAGTTTTGGCTATTGCTTTGTCTAGGATCATGATTGCTTCCCCTGTCTTTTTTTAATTTAGCTGATGCACCACAGATTCTACTCTATCTTCTTATTTCAACTGCTTGTGTCTTTCTGTTTCAAGGATGTATCTTGTAAACAAAATGTTATTGGATTTTGATTTCTAGTCTGTTCTATCTACTTCCATTTTAAGGGTGATCTCATCCCATTGACATTCACAGTTATGATTTTTAACTGCATTTTCCCCTCCATCCTATTTTCTTCTGTTTACTCTATTCTCTTTTTATTGTATCCCTCTTGAGAAATCTGTTTTCTTTCTAACCACTACCTCCCTTTATCCACCATTCTTTTTATCATCCCAAATTCTTTTCCTTATGCCCTTTCCCTCATTTTTTCTTGTTGAGTAAGATAAATTTCTATACTCAATAGAGCATATATTTTTGAACAATTTCAATGAGAGTGAGGTTCAAGCATTGCCTGCAACCCTGACCAGTTTTCCACCTACTATAAAACCTCTTTCTTGTGTGACTCTTACATGATATAATTTTCCCCATTCTACCTCTTCCTTCCCCCTTCTCTCAGTGCATCCCTCTTCATTACCCCTTCATTTATTTTAAAAGATCATTCCAAAATAATCAACTCACACCCATGCCCTCTGTCTATTTAAACTCCCTTTCAATTTTCTAATAATGATAAACTTCTTAGAAGATTCATGCATCATCTTCCCATATAGAAATGTAAATATTTTAATCTTGAATCTCTTGTGATTTCTCTTTTATGTTTGCCTTTTTGTGCTTCTCTTGAGTCTTGTATTTAAAAGTCAAATTTTCTAATCAACTCTGGTCTTTTAATCTGGAATGCTTGAAAGTCCTGCATTTCATCAAATTTACATTTCTCCCCCTGAAAGGTCTTATTGAGCTTCTCTGTATAGGTGTTTCTTGGTTGTAATCCCAGCCCCTTTGCCTTCTAGAATATCATATTCCAAACCTTCTGCTCCTTTAATGTGGAAGCTGCAAAATCTCATGTTATTTTGACTGTGGCTTCACTATATTTGCATGATTTTCTTCTAGCTCATTGAAGTATTTTCTGTTTGACCTAGGAGCTCTGGCCATAATATTTATAGAAATGTTCATTTTGGCTTATCTGTTAGGTTGTAATTGGTGAATTCTTTCAATTACTATTTTACCCTCATGTTCTAAGATATTGGATCAGTTTCCCCTGATAATTTTTTTTTAAACAAATACTTTATTAACTTCTGTTTTACATCATTCATTTCCGCCAGATTTTGAGTTACAATCATTTTCCCCCCATTATTCCCCTACCCAACCTCCCAGAATAGCAGTCCCACAAGATATCGCTTCCTCCAATCTGCTCTCTCCCATACCTTCTCCCATACCCCCATCGACTTTTCCATTAGAGGAAGATGAATCTTTGTGTCCCAATGCCTGCACATCTTATCTCCCTATTATAGGCAAAAGAGTATTAATAATAGTATTTATATATATATTTGAAACATTTAATGTTACGACCTCGAATTTCAGATCCATTTCCTTCCTCCCTTGTCACCCATTCCTTCTTGGGAGATAAGTAATTCAGTATATGTTGTACATGTCTAGCTATGCAAAACATTATCATAGTAGATATATTGTACAAGGCTGCTTATAATTCCCTCCCACTCATCCCACCCCCCACCTGGTCCATTCCCTACATGATCCTGTCCCTCTTCTATAGTGGGTACTTCCAACCTCCCCTCACCCCAAGGATGCCCTCCCATCCATCATCCCTCCTCTCATCCCCCTTCCCCCTATCCTGCTGCAGGTTGAGATATCCCATTTAGTATGTATGTCATTTTCTCCCTGAACCAAATTCAATGTGAATGTGGTTTTGCCTTTTTAGCCTTCCTTATTCTCCCCCTCCTTTGCACCCATTTCCCCTACATGAGATAGTTTACCCTACCATGTCTCTCCCCATCTCCTCTTGCCACTTTCCTCTCTCACCTCATAATTTCATCCCTTGAGTACTCTCCCTTCCCAACAAAATCAACCTATGCCCTCTATCCATATATAACTGTAACCATATACACACACATTCACATATGTATTCGTATGACCACACCCCCTTCTTCCATTATTTTCATAATGAGAAAGATATCGTCAGTCACAGATATTGCTTTTCCATATAGGAATGTAAATAGTTCAACTTTGATAAGTTCCTTTTGATTTCTTTTCCCTGATTACCTTCTCAGGCATCTCTTCCTTCTTGTGTCTGGATGTCAAATTTTCTATTCAATTCTGGTTTTTTCCTCAAGAATGCTTGAAAGTCCTCTATTCCACTGAATGACCATATTTTCCCCTGAAACAAAATACTCAGTTTTGCTGGGTAGGTGACCCTTGGGTTCATTCCCAGTTCTTTTGCCCTCTGGAATATCATATTCCATGCCCTTGATCCCTCAGTGTAGAAGCTGCCAGGTCCTGGGCTATTCTGATTGTGTTTCCACAATATTGAAATTGTTTCTTCCTGGCTGCTTGTAGTATTTTCTCCTTGATCTGGGGATTCTGGAACCTTGCTATAATATTCCTGGGAGTTTTCTTTTTGGGATCTTTTTCAGGAGGTGATATGTGGATTCTTTCAACCTCTATTTTGCCCTCTGGATCTAAAACATCAGGGCAGTTTTCCTTGAGAATTTCTTGAAGGGTGATTTCTAGGTTCTTTCCTTGATCATGGCTTTCAGGTAGTCCAATAATTTTTAAATTGTCTCTCCTGGATCTATTCTCCAGGTCAGTGGTTTTTCCCATGAGATATTTCACATTGCCTTCTAATCTTTCATTTGTTTGGATCTGCTTAACAGCATCTTGATTTCTCATAAAGTCATTAGCTTCCATTTGCTCCAGTCTAACTCTGAAGGAATGAATCTCCTCAGTGAACTTTTGAGATTCTTTTTCCATCTGGCAAATTCGACTTTAAGGCATTCTTCTCCTCATTGCCCTTTTGGGCCTCCTTTGCCATTTGAGTTAGTCTATTTTTTAAGGTGTTGTTTTCCTCAGTCAGGCTGTTGACCCTCATTTCATACTTTTCCTGCATCCTTCTCATTTCTCTTTCTAATTTTTCCTCCACTTCTCTTATTTGATTTTTAAAGTCCTTCTTAAGGTCCTCTATGGCCTGCAACCCACTCATGTTTTCCCCTGGGGCTTTTGGAGCAGGACTTCTGACCTCACAGTCCTTTTCCCGCTCTATGCCCCCAAAATAGGAGTCTAGGGTTGCATTTTTCTGTTTCCTTTGCCTTGGCATGTTGCCACTTAATTGCTTGACTTTTGGGCTTGTTGCCACACTATGGCTTTAAGGCCAGCTAGAGGAATTTTCGTCCCAAACGTGTGGGGGGCAACTTCCGTTTCTGGCAAGCTGTAAACCCACCCACAACTTCCACCCTAGATCACAATCCAGATCCAGGGAGGTTAAAGCAAGAGCGATTACCCCCCAAGACTGATCGCTGGATCTCCCCACGATTTGTAGGCTGGGAGCCGGAAATGCCTCTGAAAGCTACAAATGGAGTGTCTCCTCAGTGGCTTCTAGCCCCCAGGGGAGGGAGCTGACGCATTCCCCAAATACAGGTCCCAAAGTCCATAGGACACTCACCTCTTACTTTGTCCTAGGCATGTCTATGTTGATAATTCTGGAATCGCCACAGCTCCTGGTGTTCTGGCGTTCCTCCAGCTGGCTGCTGGCCCTGCCGCCCTGGGGCTAAAACCCCGGCTCACGTGGACCTGGGCTCAACTCCTGCGCTCTGCGCGCTGCCGGCTCCCAGACCACTGCGATGGTCCTTCCTGCAGGGTGCTGGGCTGTCCTCAGCGGGAGGTTAGCTTCTCTGTGTCGTTCTGTGGGTGCTGGGGCTCCAGAAGTTTTTCAGAGTCCTTTTTTACATAGTTTGTTGAGAATCTGGGGGCAGAGAGGCTTGGACGAGCTGTTTCTACTCTGCCATCTTGGCTCTGCCCCTTTTTGTTTTTTTTTAAAGCAATTGGGGTTAAGTAACTTGCTCAAGGTTACAGGGCTAGTCATTTGATTTATTCGTGGGTGCTCATTTTCTGAGGCCGGATCTGATCTCGGGTCATCCCAACTCCTCCCCTGATAATTTTTGAAGTATGAAGTCTAGGGTCTTTCTTTTGACATGGTTTTCAAGTAATACAACAATTCTTTAATTATCTTTCCTTGATCTATTTTCTAAGTCAGTTATTTTTCCAATGAGGAATTTCACATTTTCTTCTATCATTTTTTCCCATTCTTTTGGCTTTGTTTTATTGCTTCTTGATGTCTCATTAAGTCATTTGCTTCAGCATTCTCTATTCTAATTTTTAAGGGATTATTTTCTTCATTAAGCTTTTGTACCTCTTTTTTCCATCTGGCCAATTCTGATTTTCAGTGAGTTCTTTTCTTTGGTTAATTTTTGTACCTCCTTTTTCATTTGATCTATTCTTTTCTTTCAAGTTTTTTTTTTCATTTGATTTTTTGTGTTACTATTCTATCAAGCTATTGATTCTCTTTTCATAATTTTCTTGTACCTCTCCTTTCTTTTCCCAATTTTTCCTCTACCACTCTTATTGTTTTCTTTAGTTTTTTTTTTTTATGATTTCTTATTGGGCTAATATCGATTATCATTTTTTTGAGGCTTTGGTTGTAGCTGTTTTTGTGTTGTTGACTTCTAAGTTTTTGTCTTGGTTTTCTCTGTCATTGTAATAGTTTTTAATGGTCAATTTTTGTTTTTGTTTTTGCTTATTTTTCCAGACTATTTCTTGTTTTTGAATTTGATGTTCAAGTTGGGCTCTACTCCCCTGGGGTGGGGAGGCACTGTCTCAAGCTTTAGGCTTTTTATTCTGTTTTTTTTTTTTCCAGAGCTAGTTCTGGATCTGCAAAATTTTTATGTTTCCCAGGTTGTGGATCCAGGAAGAGATACAATCAAGGTTCTCCCTTCCTTTTCTTTCTACTCTGGTCTTTGCCCTGTTCCCTTTGTTCTTCAAGTTCTAGTTTTCCTCTCTGCTATCCTAGCATGTGCTTTGTTGCACCCCCTACCCTGGGGTCACAGACTTTTTCTCCCAACTTCTAAGTTAACTTAGGGTGGAAAATATCCTACTCTGACCTTTTGTTGTCTCTGCTACTAAATTTTTATATTTGACGTGTTATTTTAAAACTGTTTAGAGGGGAATGTTGTGACAGTTTGGCTGGGTTGCTATCTCTAATCCACCATCTTAGTTCCCTAGATTAAAATATTCTGTATTATATATCTTACTTTTTCATCCTTTTTTGGGAAAAATTTATTGCTGTCTTACTGACTTGTTTTCTGTTTTACCCATTCCACATTTTGGGCATTCAGTTCTTAGGTGAAGATTTTATAGCATGATGTTTTCAATGATTCTGTTGGACACTTTCAATGAGGATAAAAACAGAATAGACTACTGCACTGATGGTAAATTATTTAGCTTATAAAGGCTAGAAGCCAAGACTAAAGTAGAGGGAGAATTGATATGTGACTTCTTGTTCTCAATTGAATGCAAACTCAATGCAGACTCTGAGACTGTGATGCAACAAAGTATGAATTAATTCTCTGTTGCTTTTGCAAATTTTTGCCTAATAACACCAAGAAAACATAGTTTCTCCATAAGATAGCACCATGCCTTGCATACATGGAACCATTAATTGTAGCAAATGGAAAAATTTTGAATGCTATGCATAAGTCCTCTTTCCTTGGCAGTATACTTTCCAGGGATGTACATATAAATGATGAGGTTGATACACACATTGCCAGGGTTAGTTTAGTGTTTTGGAGGTTCTGAAGGAGTGTGGGGTGAAAAGGCATTAGACTGTCTATGAAACTAAAGGTCTGTAGAGCTGTTGTACTAATACAGAACCATGATAGAAAACTGAATCCCTTCCATCTGAATTCTCTTAAGATTATTTTGAAGATCATCTGGCAAAATAAGATACTGGACACTCAGGTCTTTTATTGAGCTAAGCTCTGCTGCATTCAAATTCTACTGCAGAGAGAGAAAATCTGATGGGCTGACCACATTGGTTGAGTGTCAAATGCATATTTGCCTAGAATAATATTTTATGGAGAATTCATACAAGGCAAACACTGACAAGGTCAAAAGAAATGATACAAAGATAGTCTCAAGGTCTCTTTGAAGAATGTTGGAATCAATTGTGAGACATGGTAGACAGTGGAACAGCACTGCCAAGCATGCCCTGCCTATACCAAAGAATGTGTTATGCTCTATGAGCAAGATAGCTCTGGATTCCATCTACAATGCCATGAGGATTCTTTCTTGGTCTAGGAGGCTCCAGCCAAGGGTTTAGGGCTTCAAGGTGACATGGGTTTGGCTCAGGCCACTGTTAGGATCCAATCTCTACATGTGAGTCAACCCTCCTGAGGCTACCTTTACTCTACTTTCCATCTACCCTGGGTACTTTTTTCAAGGTTGCCATAAAACCTGTGATTTCATTGAAGTGAAGAAATTCTCCATGCAGAAACAACTTCTATTAATGTAGTTCACCAATATTTAATTTGTAGCTTAGATGGCTGCCTGGGGCACCAAGAAATTTAATGATTCGCCTGTGATCACACATATCAGAGGCAGGATCTGAACCTAGGTCTTCCAACATAGGGCTGTCCTTTATCCATTATACCAGCCTTCTATACATCTCTATATTTCTATCCATCCATCTATCTATCTCTGACTTCTGTTATTATGAGTCTATAATTCACTGACTTTTTTTTTTCTTTTGGTCATGAAAATTTAATAATGATTTTTTTTATTCAGTGAAAAATCAATAAAGCATTTCCTATTTTGCTTAATCTGCTCTCTCTCTCTCTCTCTCTCTCTCTCTCTCTCTCTCTCTCTCTCTCTGTCTTCTGTCTCTGTCGCTCTCATTCTTATTATACCTTCCTACCATTTTCTCAGTGTGATTGGTTAAGTGGTCAGCAACTTGCCTATTCATTTGTTTGTCACTGGCTGCTAGGTGACAAGAAAAAAAAAAAAGCACCACCACCCAGCATCCCATAGCAACTTAAGGATCCTGAAATTCCTTTTTAATTTTATCAAGATGAGCTGTTGAAAATGTTTTAAACTTCATCATGAGCTGGAACTCCCTCATCAAACCTCTCCCTACTCCCTCCCTCAGCAATGAGAAAAAAATATTTCGGGATTTTTCTTTTTCCTTCAATATTTTTCTGTAACTTTTCCTGTAACTACAGACTTTTCTTCTGCTCTCTCTCTCTCTCTCTCTCTCTCTCTCTCTCTCTCTCTCTCTCTCTCTCTCAGAAAGTTAGCACAGTCCAGACTTGGTTAGAGAAGACAGAATGTTCTTGAATTCCCTTGTAATTTACCAGATGGTATTAGGCTTCAGAAAACAAATGATGAATTTGGCCCATTGTTGCTGTTGTACTGACTGACAGAAACCACAAGCTAGGACAGCTGATGTTTGTGGTTAAAGAGGAATGTGTGTGTGTGTGTGTGTGTGTGTGTGTGTGTGTGTGTGTGTGTGTTTGTAACCTAAGCCCTGAGTCTGCAGGAAACGAAAGTGTTTAGAAAAAGGACAGTATTATGGCTTTTGCTGAGCAAAAGACAATATCTTGAATTGTATTTGGTTCCTCTTTTCAGCTCAGGTTCCACCTAATTCAGGTGTAGTTGTGACTCAGGGCTCTTGATTGATATGCCCATGGAGCAAAAATTTTGGGATGGGTCATATGTCTGATCTCCAAGAGCTAGCCAAACTTCATTTCATAGAGGGCCATTACCATGTTGGCTTTGGGATGATGATATTTTTTTGGCAACATTCAAAGACCATCTCCTACTTATAAAATTGATGTGATCTCCACTGTGCAGTGATTTTATTCTAGTAGACACTTAATAAATGTTGGTTGAACTTAACTGAATTGGTAGAAGAAATATTTACATTAATGTAATCTTGGAATCTTAGTTTTAAAATATTTAAGACCATAGATTTTAAAGACTCAAATCAAAGTCTCCAGATTTTAGTTATTGAAATCTTCTCGTGCAAGTGCAAAACAATTTGATTTTTTCTACAAGCATTCTTCTTAGTGTAGGGTGAGCTGTCTGGCATTAAATTTACTAGTTGTGTGACACAGATCAAATTACATTGCTTACTCAGACCCCTATTGAGGAAATTGCCTTGTTTACCTTAAAACACTCTATACATATGAATTTTTGGTAGTGGTGGTCAAAAAAAAGTCTGTCTAACAATTTACCTGCAACTTTTAGTCTTGAAGAGTTGCCAAAAGCAGTAGTTCCAAACCTTTTTGATCACATACCCCATCAATTTAAAAAAAGTTGAACTAATATTTTATCCTAGGATTTAGGGGAGCCACTAAAATTTATTAATTTGTAGTGATACATGTATAATCTACAGCAAATTGTTTGCCTTCTCAATGAGGCTTCCCTCACTGAGGGAATGGGGAGAGGGAATTTGGAACTCAAAAATTTTAAAAATGATTGTAAAAAAATCATAATTTGGGGAAATAATATTACATTTAAATAAATAAGTAACTTTGCATTGATATAGACAGATATGGGCTTTAGGGAAATCACATTGGGAGATGGGTGGAAATTGGATAAGAGAGGAAAAGGAGTTGAGGCAGGGACACCCATTAGGGAATTCCTGAAATTCTCCAGGCAAGGGATAAGGATATTCTGAACTAAGGTGGTAGCTATGTTAGTGGAGAGAAGCAGAAAGATACAAAAGATGTGCTGAAGGAAAAAATTGCAAGATTGGGAGACTGAGAGAGAGGAAGAAGCTGAGAATCTGCATTTCACCATTTAATTGTCACAGATTTTATGGCACTTTTGTTTTTTTGCAAAAAAGTGTGGTACAAGCTTTATGAGAAGCTTTTAAAAATTGTGCCAGTATTACTGGTAAATCATTTATTACTAAACTGTCTTTGGTGCAAGATTAGGATGAATGGAACATTCATGAATATATGTTAAAATTGAATACTGATGATGAGCTTGTGCTAATACATGTGTATCCATATGCCACTGATGAATGCATTGCTGCTGTTTACTTTTCACTGGCATGATGAACAGAATTATACCATGTGACAATTATGCAAAGAAAGATTATGAACCAATTTTTGAACTTGAAAATAAAACAGAATAAAAAGGGTCCAATGATTATGTGGTGGAGATTATGTGTTGAAATATAGTAATTGTGAGAGGGTTAACTTGGATGCCTAGAAGAATGGTGGTGCATTCAGTTGAAAGGGGGAATTTAAGAAGAGTTCTTAAGGGAATTTAAGAGAAAGAAGAGTTTTCAGGGAAACATGACTTTTTAAGATCTGATCTTAGTCCTGCTTGCTCATCCTATTATACTCACTCACTCCTAAATGAAATATTAATGGACCCCTGCCCCAGGGGATCATGGAATAGCTCCAAGGGATTTGTCATCAACCAAACTGAGGGTGACCAGAGGAATTGAATCCCACCCCCTCCCTGTGATAATCAATCTCAGGACATGTATTCAACACAGCCACACTAAAGCCTTTGCCCATTATCCAAAACTTGCTCACTCTGCTCTACTCCTTCTGGCCAGAGTTATGCAAATTTCCATCCAGGTGGAAATTTCAGGTGTGAGTCCATCTGGGTAATTATAATCTAACCCAGAAGGTTTCAGTCAGCTTGTAAAATCTTTCCCTCATTACCAGTGTACCCACTACACTTTGTCCTCATGGGTCACAGCCTCCCCTTTGGAGACCACTGGCCAAAGCCCTGAAAGGCTGTAACCTGCTGAAATTAAAAGAACCAATATGTAGAATCATAGTCAACAACAAGTCAGCAAGCATTTATTAAGCACTTTATCTGACTAGATACTGCACTGAGCTCTAGGGATAATGAAAGACAAAAGACAGTCCTTGTGTCTGGGAGCTCAGTCTAATGGAAGAGTCAATGTGCTGACACCTATGTAAAAAGAGAATATATGCAGAATAAAATGGAGATAATAAACACAGTGAAAGTACTAGAACTAAGGGGAATTGGAATTTTTTTAAGAAAATGGGACTTTAGCTGAGACTTGCAGGAAACCAGAGAATCCAGGAGGTTGAAAAGAGGAGGGAAAGAATTCTAAGTAGGGGGTCAGCCAGGGAAATGGGAGTTGGGAGATGGAATGTGGAAGGGATAAGAAAATGAGAAAAGTAGGGAGGGTCCAAGTTATAAAAGCTTAAAAGTCAGATGAAATGAAGGTAGGCAACAATTTCTATATGGGAGAATGAGAGGATGAGCCCTGATTGTGAACCTGATGACTAGACTATGGGAATAAACTCTATTGAGATATGAGTTCAGTTTTGGATATGTTGAGTTTGAGATATCTACAAGTTTAAGACATCCAGTTAAAGATCCCTAGCAAACAGTTGGAGATGCAAGAGTGGAAGTCAAGAGAGAGTTTAGAGCTGGACAAGTCAAACTGAGAAGCATCTGTATATAGAAAGTGATTGAATCCCTGGGAGCCAATGAGGTTACCAAGTGAAATAGTGTAGAGGGATGAAATAAGAAGAAACAGAATGGAGGCTTAAAAGACTTCAGAAGTTATTTAGGTAATCTAGAGGCTATCTATCTGAGATATCATTTTACACTTGAGGAAACTGAGGCCCAGGGATAGTAATGGTAGCAACAATAGTATTTAGAACTTCAAAGTTTTCAAAGTACTTTATATAAATTTTCTCCCTTGAGTCTTACAATAACCTTATGAAGTAGGTGACATTTCTTGTACCCATTTTGCAGATGAGGAAACTGAGACAGGAAAAGATTAAACTAGTAAGTAGGTGAGATCAAATTTAAACTCAGGTCTTCCTGACTCTAGGCCTGGTGCTCTCTGCACTGTAGTACTTAAAAATGAAACGATTACTGAGCCACTTCATCAAAAAGGAAGCCCCATGGCCTGGACACAGTGTATATAATCTCCTGTTCTTTTATTCTGCATATGGAAATAATTTATTTAACAATAATTATATTCAGAATATTAATTAATTAAACATCCATGCTCTGCAGCTATTTTTTTTTTTTTTTTGTGCCACAAGAATTCAGCAGAGGCTCTGGACTGCTAAAGTGAGAGAGGAAATGATGGTGACTTAATGGCAGCAGAGAATGGTGGTAACGGTCAAATTTGGGAGTGGGATGAAAGGATAATGCTACTTTCCTGCTCATTCCATTAACTTTGCTCCATGATGGATTAGCTCTAGCCAGGTGGGGTCAAATGTCCTGGCCTCAGTAAGATAAACAACCAATGCTTTTGAGACCATTCTTGGACTGGATCTTGAATTCCATCCACTATCCAAGTCAGCAGAGACCTTAACTCCATCTTCACCTAATGATAAGGCCCATGGGAAGTGTAAGTCAGTTACTCTATTGAAATGATGTTCTTACTTTACTTTTCTGGCATAAAAAAAGGATTAAAAATCTCTATCCTCTAGAAAATCTAGGTGTAGATTGATCCTATAGCTGAAGGATTTCCATGTTTTAATGTTATTGTCTACTGGTTATTAAGTACTATCTATTTATTTATGGATTCTAGTCTAAGAAGAAAACCACTGTCTGCAGCAGCTCGGCATGTGTGTCTAAATTCCTTTGGAGGACCAAAGGCATTTTACTAGGGAATCCCTGAAATAAAACATGAGATGAAGAAGGGGTACAATAAATCGGCAGAGTAGACAAAACATTGAAACAATCAGTGTTGGATTGCCTACAATTAGGCAGTTAGTAAGGTTGTGAATTGGTTCAACCATTCTGGAAAGCAAATTGAATTACGTTTAGAAAGTGATGATGGTACCCTCCACAATAATAGCCAAGTAAGGAAGAAGAAAGGGTTTGGAAGAAAGTAGATGACTTCAGTTTTGGCCATAGAACATCAGTTCCTTTTGAATAGAGATTGTTTCATTCTTCCTATTTGAATTCCCAGTGCCTAACTTAGTGCTGGAACATAGTTGCTTAATATACTATTGTTGCTTGAAATTGATTGATACACATATCTATACACCCATAGACAAGGATTGTTGCCATCCTATAGTGAGAAATGAGCGTGAGAGATAGAATCAACTTTATACTAATGGTGGAGAAAACAGCATTTATTCAACACTCATGCTCCAGGAGAACACTGAAAAAGATCTGTTCTTGTTTGAACAATAACAAAGTTGTTATGTGTCAGAAAAATAATGCTAAGGTAACTTACCATCAAGAGAGTTATAGTGAGTGATCAGAGTGAGGGAGCTAATATTTCCTTCTGTGGTGGCAAAAGATTATTTTCCATTACTGTTGAATCATTTGAAGAAGGACATTGATGAACTGGTTAGAAGGATAAGGCACATTAAGAGCATGCTATATTCAATGAATTTTTAATTACCATAGGGAAGGGGAACAAAGAAAGATAGCAAACATTTATTTATTAAGTACCTACTATGTTCCAGGCTCTGTAATAAGACGTTTTACACATATTGCCTTATCTTACTACAGCCAAGATATTTGAAAAAAAAAAAAGATAATTGACATGTATTACATTTTAAAGTTTATGAAACTTGTGAGGTAGGTGCCATGAATTTTAGTCTCCCAGTTTTACAGCAGGGGAAAACTGGTGCTAAGAGATGTTTAAATGACTTACCCATAGTGTAAGAGAGAGATTGTGAATCCATATTTTCCTGGCTCCAAATCCATAATGTTTATCAATACTTCTGGCTCCCACTCTGGAGGTTCTTATGAGTAGTAACAGAAGGTATTTGGGATGTTTAGCATGGAAAAGAGAATATTGGGAGGAGGATGTGGTATATTGTGGTGGTAATGATGATAATTAACTTGGAGTACTTTAAAAGGATATCATGTGGAAAAGAGATTTGACTCCTTCTTTATCCCAGAAATAGGAGGGTCTGCAGAGAGATGAATTTAAACTTAGTATAAGGAAAACCTTCCTAAATAGAACTTTCTAAAAATGGAATGTACTTCCTCAGAAGGCACTGAATTCCCTGTTACTGTACATCATAGATGACAAAGAATCTTGCTTGTTAGGAAGGCTATTTATAGAAGGGATTCTTGGTCATGCAAAGATTGAATTAGATTATTTCTGAGATTCTTCCCATCTCTGAGATCCTGTAAACTGGTATACTTAAACTAAATGTAAAAAACACAAGCCTTTATGATCCTAATTTCAGTTAATCAAGAATCAAAATACAGGCTGTCCCAAAAGTATTAGTGCGGGTTGACTTGGATGACACTGTGTATAAATTCTTCCATTTGTGGTTTTCTCACTGTTGGCTGCTTGTGACTGATTCCTGGGGCTTACCATAAATATTTAAAACTAAAACTTTTTAAAAAGTGCAAACTAAATTAGTATCAACAGCCATAAAATGTCTTAGCATATGTTGATAAGGATCTTTTGGTATTCCCAAAAGGATATTTATATTTCTATAAAGCTGGATGACAAAAGTAGTTTTAATGTATTGTAGATGATGTGGTCAAGACTCCCTATGGAAGTGGAGATTAGGGAAGTGGGAGGTGGTGGGGGTGGTTAGGGAGGCTATTTCTTCTTGGCTGCTTGTCGAGTTGGAATGATCTTAAAATCAATATTGTATTAATGTTCATTGCTTTATTCCATTTTCTTTTTATCTATCCTTTCAAAGCTCTTTATTTCAGAAGGTAGGGATAATACAGGATGATAGGGGACAAGTGGGATTAAGTAACATAGGCAACCAGAAATTTTTACCCAAGTTAGTAAATGGGGTACTAACCTAGGGGGATTGATTGGACCATTTGATGTTTGTTTTCAATGAATTGTTATATAGTTAGCCTAAACCCTACAAGCAGAGGTCTTTTAGTAGGGAGAATTGCCTTCACAACCCTAATCCTACATTTCTTCACAATTTGCTGATATAGGATTGAAGACAAAACTGAAATATTTCAACATGGGATCAAATTGCCTTATCAATAACTATTCATCCAATGTGCAGGAACTACTTTTATGCTTCCCAGCTGCTCTAGTTAGGCTATTTTCCTTCAAGAAATTGATGCTTAATCATCAATCCCTGTTAGATTAATATCAGAGAGGAACACAATCTTTTGTGCTTTACCTTGCTTGTGTTTTCCTTTAAAATATTAATTGCTGGGAAGGCGGAGCCAAGATGGCAGAGTAGAAATAACACTTCTACAAAGCTCTAGCCCTTACCACTTCAGAATCATGTAAAAGGGCATGCTGAAAAACTTCTGGAGCTCCAGCACCCACAGAACACCACAGAGAAGCTAACATCCCGCTGAGGACAGCCCGGGAGCCATGCAGGGAGTGGCCAGGACAGTGCTCTGGGAGCCCATAGCACAGGCCTCTGTGAGCCGAGCCCACACCTGTGTGAATTGCAGTTTTAGCCCCAGGGTGGCTGGGCCAGCAGCAGGCTGGAGGTACCCCAGAACACCAGTAGTGGTGGCAATTCCAGAATTATCAACACAGATATGACTAGGACAAAGTGAGAGTTTAGTGTCCTATGGACTTTGGGACCAGTATTTGGTGAATGCGGCAGCTTCTTCCCCTGGCAGTGAGAAGCCAATGATGATACGTGGCAGATGCCATTTAGAAGGTTCAGTTGCAGCTTCAGCTCCTGGCCTGCAAACTGTAGGGGGATCCAACAACCAGTCTGGGGGTTAAGCACTCTTGCTTTAACCTGCCTGGATCTGGATTGTGGTCTGGGGTGGAGGTCTTGGGGTGTATGTCCAGCTTGCCAGAGCATGTGGAGGCTCCTGAAAAAGATCCGAAAAAGAAAACTCCTAGGAATATTATAGCCAGGTTCCAGAATTCCCACTTCAAGGAGAAAATACTCCAAGCAGCCAGGAAGAAACAATTTCAATGTTGTGGAAACACAATCAGAATAACGCAGGACCTGGCAGCTTTTACATTGAGGGATCAAAGGGCATAGAATATGATATTCCAGAGGGCAAAAGATCTGGTATTAAAACCAAGAATCACATACGCAGCAAAACTGAGTATTTTGTTTCAGGGGAAAATATGGCCATTCAGTGGAATAGAGGACTTTGAAGCATTCTTGAGGAAGAAGGAGAGTTGAACAGAAAATTTGACATTCAGACACAAGAAGCAAAATTTGCTTGAGAAGGTAATCAGGGAAAAGATATCAAAAGGAACTTATCAACATTGAACTATTTACATTACTACATGGAAAAACAATAACTGTGATTGATGAAACTTTTTCAGTATGAAAATAATTGAAGAAGGGTATATGGGCATATGAATACATATGTGAATGTGTGTATATATGTTTACACATATACATGGATAGAGGGCACAGGTTGAATGAATTTGGTGGGAAGGGATGATACTTAAGGGGTGAAGTTAAGAGGCGAGAGAAGAATGTGGCAAGAGGAGATGGGGAAAGGTGGGGGCAGGGGTAAAATATCTCAGGTAGAAGAGGCAAAGGGATGTGGTTGCAGGAGCAGGCGAAAACAGGAAGCCAAAAAGGCAAAACCGTATTCTCATTGAATTTGGTTCTGGGAGAGAATGACATACGTACTAAATGGGATATCTCACCCTGCAGGAGAGTAGGGGGAAGCGAGATGAGAGGGGGGATGATGGAGGGGAGGGTATTCTGGGGGAGGGGAGGTTGGAGGTACCCACTTTCGAAGAGGGACAGGAACAAAGTAGGGAATGGACCAGGTGGGGGGTGGGGGGGTGGGAGGGAATTATAAGCAGACTTTTACAATATATCTTCTATGGTAATGTTTTGCATAGCTATACATGTACAACACATGTGCTTATCTTCCCAGAGGGAGTGGGTGACAAGGGAGGAAAGGAATGGATCTGGAATTTGAAGTTTTATAATTAAATGTTTCAAATATATATAAATAGTCTTATTAATACTATTCTGCATATAATTTGGAGATAAGATGTGCAGGCATTGGGGCCAGAGATTCAACTTGCCCTAATGGTAAAGTTGAAGGGCGTATGGGAGAAGATATGGGAGAGAGCAGATTGGATGAGGGAATATCTTGTGTGACTGCTATTCTGGGGCAGTGGGTAGGGAAAAAATGGGGAAAATTATAACTCAAAATCTGGCAGAAATGAATGATGCAAACCAGAAGTTAATAAAGCATTTTAAAAAATAGGAATAAAAAATTAATGCCTGAAATTGGACCATAAGTGGAGAAACAAAGTATTCTTTCTTTGGTATAAAGACAACTTTTACCCAGTTCTTGAGATGATGCAAGAGTTTTCAGCTTAATAAAGCACTGAGGTCAGGAAATGTCAGAAATTCTTGTGTTGAAAAAAGCAAGAAATTAAACTTTAAAACATAGAAGTAATTAGGCAATTGCTATGAGAAAGACTGTAGAAGTGACTGACTGACCTGCATCTCTTCAGTACTACATTTTAACATAAATATATCTTTAATACAGCATAAATGCAACAAACAAAATAAAATAGAAGTATAACCCTTATAACCCTTGAATATCTTTTTTCCCAACCCCTACTTGCCCAGGTGATTACTGGGTCTCAGATAAAGGCCACAACCCTATCTCAGGGTTCTAGGGTTATGTCTGGGGAGTTGAGGGTGATTCTGCAATACCATCAGTCTAAGCCCCCACTAGTGTAATTCCTCTTAAGGTTATCAGTTATTAGTGAATTTAGTTCACCACCCTTAAGTAGTATTGAGAAAGGGCCTTTTACTAAGGTGACATAATAAAAAGTTGATATAAAACATCCCCCACAAAAGTCTGTTATATATTCTTCTACAAATATATACAGAGTACAAGAGAGAGTGGGTTCAAGTTTAAAGGGCACATATAGCAAAGGGATAATTCACAGCTCTTGGCTACTGGAAGTTATTTTTTTTTTCGCATTCATGGAAGTCTTAATTTACCTTCAACATGATATGCTTTCTTTGCTGGTCTCCTAGTAGAACCATGAAACTATTTCCAGTTTTAAACTCCCAATGCATACTTTGCCATCAGTTCATCCGGATGCCTCTAGCATACTGATGGGAAGCTGGGAAGTCCAACATGTTTTGGACCATTTGAATCTCATAAGGTACTACTCTGGACAAAGGTAAGGGATATGAATGAGATCTAGGCCAACGTTAAAGTCAAGCCCTCTTGTTCCCTCCCTAGGTTGTTGATCTTAGTGATTTGGTAGAATACTCCCTCTCCTGGCTCCCCATCCACTGGAATTTACCCAGTTCCTGATGATTTGAAGCTTTTATACAGGACTTATTAGCCAGATGGAACAGACTTTCTTTCCAACATTATCATTTTAATGACTTTTTGTCCTCATACTTACTTTAAATGAGGTGACTCGATTGATTTGTTCAACCAATACACTTTTACAAATGTTCTAACACAGTTGTGCTATTAGGGTTAGAAATGCAAGAATCAGTGCCTTGAGTCCCTGGTCTTACTCATGGTACACTGCCAATATTTTTAACCCATATTGTAAGCTCATAGTTTTACGGGTTGGAGGCCATACAACCATAGACCATTGGAAATTAGAACTGAAAGAGACCTTGGAGGCCATTGGGTCCCATGATCACATTTTAGATATATGGTATTTCCTCTGTGGTTTATTTCACCAGGTTTGCATTTGCAAGTTAGCCCCCTAGAGGGTAACCTCATGGTTGACTATATATACTTCCCTAGCTTCTTAGCCCCTGATGATGTGCTTCCATTTGACAATTAACAAAGCAGATATGGTTAATTGTTAGCAAAGGCATTTATTTATTCAGTTGGCATATTAAGAAGAGCCAGTACAAAACATTCATAAACTTGGGGCATAGTCACCTATAAATAACAATATCTATGAGGAGAGTGGGTACAAACTTATTGAAGTATAATGAGAGTGTATAGTTATACATGTATAGGGAATCCATACTACCAAAGCAATTCATAAATCTGGAATTACAGAACCTCCATGTACTTCTTGTCCTAAAGAAATCCTAATAAATTTCACCCATTATTATTATATCTGTGCTAAGTAGATTATTTCATTGCTAGGCTAGGTTTGCTCTGCAAAGTTCATGGATTCTGTACTGGACAGATCAATCAGCTCAAGTCTTGAACTTGTTCCTTGATTGGCAGCTTCACTAGTGTTCAGCTGCAATGCTCTTCTGGTATATGGCTATGATCTTTCAGAAAGAGGAGGGGCTTTTTTTCTAAGCATTGCTGTCTCCCAACAGGAGTTGGAATAGTAAAAGTTTCATTTTTCCATTCGATAACTTCATTCTTCAGGGCAGAATCACATTAAGAAGAAACCTTACCCTAACTTATGGTGATGAACCAGTACACTTCCAAAACTTTATCTGTGTAGGCTAGACCATAGCCAGACCAGGACCATTTGCAATAAGCCCTAGAGTTCAATGTTCGCATTTTTCTTCTTTTATTCTTTTACTTAAAAAGAATTCTGTTTCTCCTATTTGTCTATGCAAATCTTTGATTAAGGAAAAGGTTCAGAGACAACATGCCTAGGGGCAAGTGTATAGTCTCTTCAGAAAGATCAGGGGCTTTCCTGGCCTTTTCATATGCAAACTAATAGAGCTGTGCATCCTTAACAAGGCTCAAATGAGCATCCTCTAAGTTTTAAATCCTTGCAACTTGCAAAATGATCTTCTGAGCAGAACTCACCCTCAAAACTTCATAGTCAGCATTTCTTGAGTGTTACATCTTGCAAGTTTTCCTAAGTCTGAACAGGAAATAGCCTTATAAAGATGAAGCACAGAGAGGGTAAATGTTTTGCCAAGAGTACCACAGCTAATGAGAATCAGGTGTGATTTAAGTCTTCTCCACTCCAACTCTAATCTCTTTTACTATGTCAAGATATATTCTCATTTTATAGTAAACTGAGGCTCTTAAATGGGAAATGACTTAGTCAAGGCCACATAGGCATAGACATACACACTAACACATCCTCCAAATATTTACCAGCTTCTGCAGTATGCCATAAGCACAAAGTTGCATAATATAATTTTACAGTAATTCATATATCATAACTCTAATTTGTATGCTCACTCCCACAAGGAAACTTCAGGTCTTTGTCAAGGTAAAATATCATATTTATTGGGGACTTTTTTCTGGTCCAGTAAAAGCTATGGATAGAGGATATCTGGTACTTATTCATGAACTTCATGCTCCATATCCCCATCTTCTGCCTCATCCACTCTTCCTGGAGTTCCTACCCACCAAAGTCTCCCTCTTGCCAGAAGACAGTAACTTTGCCAGCCTGGTTTGTAGTATTAGGAAGCCAACAGCTCAACAGAGGACATAGCCTGTACTTACTGTGATATTTATGCATTTCTCAACCAGATAACATAAAGAAAATTTCACTTTTTAAAATTAGGTTCCCATTTTTATATGTAATTGACAGAGTTTTTGAGTTTTGTTCTTCTTAACACTATTTTTACTGTAATCCCTGTGGTTTTCATCATGTAATTTTGCATAATACAAGTGATCTTTAGAAGTTTCTAGGTCATATTATAGCATGACAGATTATATGATTAATTATGCTGTTTGATTCCCCCCTTAAAATTGAATCATTCTTGCATCCTTGGTTTATATCCAACTTAGTCAAAATGAATAATTTCTTGGAAAAATTGGATTTAAACCAATTCTGATTAATGTTTATTTGACATGATTTGATTTAAAATGTTATAATAAAAATTCATGCATGATATTGGTCTATTCTTCTTTGTGCTGATACAATATTTGTCTCATAAAAAGGAATTGAGTAGCATGGTGGTACAGTAGATAGAGTGATAGGCCTGGAATCAGGAAGACCTTAGTTCAAACCAAGCCCCAGATGCTTAATTGTGTGACCTTGGGGAATCCACTTAACCTTATTTGCCTCAGTTTCCTCCTCTGTAAAATGAGCCAGAGAAGGAATTGTCAAATTGCTCCAGTATCTTTGCCAAGGAAACCCCAAATGGGATCACAAATAGTGAGTCACGACTGAAACAAATGAGCAACAACAAAAAAGTACCTACTCCATTAATTTTGGAGAATAATTTTTAGAGTATACATACAAATTATTCTAGAGATGGTTAGGTGGTATAGTGCTGGGCTGGGAGTCAAGAAGACCTGAGTTCAAACACAACCTCATAATTTTTCTGGCTGTGTGAAACAGTGAAAGTCACCTAACCTCTAATTATCTCGATTTACTCAACTGTGAAGTTGATATAATAAAACACCCACTTCCCCATCTTATTGTGAGAATCAAATGACATAATACTTGAAAAACTGCTTAGCTAATTTCCTAGCACCACTTAACATCCATTTAACAAATCTATTTCTTTATTTCTTCCCTCCCTCCCTTCTTCCTCTCCTCCCTTCCTTCCTTCCTTCCTTCCTTCCTTCCTTCCTTCCTTCCTTCCTTCCTTCCTTCCTTCTTTCTTGTAATAGTAATGAAATTTAAAGATCCCCCTATATTGGCTTGGTTTTTGGGTTGAGTGTTAAAACTCAGAGCTGGTGAATCCCACTTATGGGATGGACTTGTTGACATGAGAAGAGAAGGCTGTACTGGGAAGAGCTGGTGCCATGGATTTAGAGAGGAGGCTGGAGCAAAGAGAGGCAAAAGAACTTTTGGAAGCAGAATCATAGAGGTAGAAAGAGAGAGAGAGAGAGAGAGAGAGAGAGAGAGAGAGAGAGAGAGAGAGAGAGAGAGAGAAGGTTGCTGAGGGCCAGTTGAACCTGCCACCGGGAGCTGCCAAGGACTGAGGAGACATGGCTGTGATGCTGGTATTTTGTCTGTCCAGATGCATCCACTGGTGAGGGATAGTGTTGCTATTGCAGAGGTCCGGGAACCTTGCTGTTGGTTCAGAAGCCCTGAAGAAGGATTTTCTTATTATATGTTTACAGAAATCCTGGAAAATGATCTTGCTGATGTTTTCAGGGGTCCTGAGAGTGTTCTGCAAGCAGAGAATGAATTGATGAGGACACTGTCAATGTATCCTGTGGCTTTGTTAAGCTTTGTCTCCCCAGTAACAAAGATTGCTGAGAACTTGCCTAGTGTCAAGATGAAGAAAAGACCTCTCCTTAGGTACTAAATGCATGATGATGTCTTAACCTTGTTGTACCTCAGGGGTAGATGGCCTTTGTACTCTCCAATGCCCTGTTTGAGAAGGTGCTTGGTGTTAAGTGATGATAATTGTAATTCAGTTGTGGTCCAGGGGTAGGAAACTTGATTTTTTTGTGCTTTGCGATTCACCAATTGAATATACTTTGTTTATGAGTGGAAACTAATCTTAATCTCCATTTGAGAAGACAGACTTTGTGACTGACTAAAAGAATGTATTGTCCAGGGGTGGAGTAGTACTTGGAAATTATTAAACTACACTTGGTGAATGTTGTATTTTAATTTTCTCTGTTCCGTGAATGTTTTGCCTTAGTTTGTCACTGAATAAAATAGTGACATTATTATGCTGGCATTCTGAACCTTGGAGGTTGCCTTTGCTTGGAATTAAATTTCCTTCCTTCTTTCCTTCCTTTGTTCCTTCTTTCCTTCCATCATATTACCTATAAAAGTTTGGTGGAATTCATTTGTAAATCCATTAAGATCAAGAGTCCTGGCAGAGCCAAGATGGCAGAGTAGAAACAGCACTTCCACAGCGCTCCAGCCCACAACACTTCAAAATCATGTAAAAGAGGGACTCTGAACAACCTCTGGAGCTCCAGCACCCACAGAACGGCACAGAGAAACTAACCTACCACTGAGAACAGCCCAGCAGCCCTCCAGGGAGTGCCAGCACAGCGCTCTGGGAGCTGACCATGCAGTACTCTGGGAGCAGAGCCCAGGGCCTCATCAGTCAGAGTGGTTTGGCTTCTTCCCCCGGGGGCTAGAAGTAGCTGAGGGTCACGGCACAGATGCCATTTTGCAGCTTCAGCTCCTGGCCTGCAAACTGTAGAGGGATCCAGCAATCAGTCCTGGTGGGGTAATCGTTCTTGCTTTAACCTCACTGGATCTGGATATTGTGGTCTGGGGTGGACGTTTTTGGGTATACATCCAGCTTTCCAGAGTGTATGGGGACTTCAGGGAAGGCACCCAACTAATACCACCAGAAGTTGAGAAGACACCGTTTGGGATGGAAGCTCCCCTATCTGGTGGCAGAGTCCTACTGTGGCAACAAGCCCAAAAGTCAAGTAATTAAGTGGCAATATGCCTAGGCAAAGGAAAAAAAATAAACAGAAAAATGCAACATTACACTCCTATTTTGGAGGCAAAGAGGATCAAAGCATAGACAGGAGGAGGACTGTGAGGTCAGAACTCCTGCACCAAAAGCCCCAAATGAAAACACAAGTGGGTCACAGGCCATAGAGGACCTTAAGAAGGATTTTAAAAACCAAATAAGAGAAGTAGAGGAAAAATTGGGAAGAGAAATGAGAAGGTTGCAGGAAAACTATGAAATGAGAGTCAACAGCCTGCCTGAGGAAAATAACACCTTAAAAAATAGACTAACTCAAGTGGCAAAAGAAGCTCAAAAAGGCAATGAGGAGAAAAATGCCTTAAAAGCCAAATTAGCCAGATGGAAAAAGAATCTCAAAAGCTCACTGAGGAGATTCATTCCTTAAGAATTAGACTGGAGCAAACGGCAGCTAGAGATTTTATGAGAAATTAAGATGCTGTTAAGGAGATCCAAACAAATGAAAGAATGGAAGGCAATGTGAAATATCTCATGGGAAAAACCACTGACCTGGAAAATAGATCCAGGAGAGATAATTTAAAATTATTGGACTACTTGAAAGCCATGATCAAAGAAAGAACCTAGAAATCATCCTTCAAGAAATTCTCAAGGAAAATTGCCCTGATGTTTTAAACCCAGAGGACAAAATAGAGGTTGAAAGAATCCACAGATAACCTCCTGATAAAGATCCCAAAAAGAAATCTCCTAGGAATATTATAGCTAGGTTCCAGAATTCCCAGATCAAGGAGAAAATACTCCAAGCATCTAGGAAGAAACAATTTCAACATTGTGTAAACACAATCAGAATAGCACAGGACCTGGCAGCTTCTACATTGAGGGAATGAAGGGCATGGAATATGATATTCTGGAGGGCAAAGGACCTGGGATTAAAACCAAGAATCACCTCCACAGCAAAACTGAGTAAATTGTTTCTGGGGAAAATACGGTCATTCAGTAGAATAGAGGACTTCCAAGCATTCTTGAGGAAAAAAAACAGAGTTGAATAGAAAATTTGACATTCAGACACAAGAAGCAAGAGATGCTTGAGAAGGTAATCAGGGAAAAGAAATCAAAAGGAATTTATCAAAGTTGAACTATTTATATTACTACATGGAAAAAAATAACTGTGACTGATGAAACCTTTCTTAGTATGAAAATAATTGAAGAAGGGTATATGAGCATATGAATGCATATGTGATTGCGTGTATATATGTTTACAGGTATACGTGGATAGAGGGCACAGGTTGAATTTGGTGGGAAGGGATGATACTTAAGGGGTGAATTTAAGAAGTGAGAGAGGAATGTGGCAAGAAGAGATGGGGAGAGAAAGGGGAGTGGCTAAACTATCTCATGTGGAAGAGGCAAGGGGAAGTGGTTGCAGGGGAGGGGAATAACAGGAAGGCAAAAAGGCCAAACCATATTCTCATTGAATTTGGCTCAGGCAGAGAATGAGATACATACTAAATGGTATTTCTCACCCTGCAGAAGAGTAGGGGAGAGGGGGACAAGAGGGGGGAGGATGGAGTGGAGGGCATTCTCAGGTGAGGGGAGGTTGGAGACACCCACTTTTGTAGAGGGACAGGATCAAAGTAGGGAATTTACCAGGTAGGGGGTGGGATGATAGGGAGGGAAATATAAACAGTCTTTTACAATATATCTACTATGGTAATGTTTTGCATAGCTATATATTTACAACATATACTTTATTGCTTATCTTCCCAGAGGGAGTGGGTGACAGGGTATGAAGGGAATGGATCTGGGATTCAAAGTTTTAAAAGTAAATGTTTCAAATATATATAAATACTACTGTTAATACTATTTTGCATGTAACTGGGAGATAATATGTTCAGGCATTGGGCACAGAGATTCACCTTTCCCTAATGGAAAAGTCGAAGGAGGTATGGCAGAAGATATGGGAGAGAGCATTTTGGATGAGGGGATATCTTGTGGGACTGCTATTCTGGGGTGGTGGGTAGGGGAATAATGGGGAAAATTATAACTCAAAATCTGGCGGAAATGAATGATGTAAACCAGATGTTAATAAAGCATTTGGAAAAAAAAAGATCAAGAGTCCTTCCACCCTGTTTGAGATTACCAACTAGATTTACTTCCTTTATGAACTACTTAATATCTCCATTTGATTTTCTGTTAGCATCAATATTGTATCTTTTGAATGCAATCTTCCATTTCTTTCTGTCTTTTTCGTATCTGTTGACATGAAACTGTGTATTCTAATTTTGTGGCTGTTTTCCTCACAACAGATATAGAATACAGATATAATATGCCCATATTAAATTACATAATAAATATAATTATTTATATAATACATATTAATATATGATATAATATATATAAACATAATAATAATTCATATAATAATAGTAAAGCACTTAGTACTCCGATTAGCCCATAGTGTATACTATATAAATGTTAGTGATGATGATGATGAGGAACATGATAATGTTGATGATGATAATGATTCTACCTTGTTGACTTTTTATTTTGTTCATTTGATTTTCTATTCTGGCCTTTTGTTGTTGTTGTTTTAAATCAAGTTAGCTAAAGTTTTTTCGATCTTGTTAGTCTTTTAAAAACAGCTTTTTGTTTTATGTTTTTGTAGACTTTTTAGATTCGAATTCATCTACTTCTTTAAACATATTTTGTGTTTGCTAAATTTTTAATTTTTAAAATGTATATTTTGCTAGTCAATTCTTTTTCTATATTTTTTATGTTCTAAAATGATATTTTTTCCTCAGAAAATTGCTTTAGTTGCTTCCCAGAAATTTCCATAAGTCTCATCATTATAATTGCATCTTGCATAATCATTTACTTATTGTTTCTGAGTTTTTTGACCTCATTATTTGAGATTTCTTTATTATGTTTCTATTTGCATCTGTAGTCTTGTGTTTGTGATTCCTTAATTGATTGATACTCTTATTGCATTATGATCTATAAGGGATGTCAAGTATCTCTGTCTTTATTATCTATCTGTAATAACTGTTGTTCTACAATTCATGGTTAATTTGTTTTTTACAAAAATCTTAAGACATATATAATTGTTTGTGTTCCTTTTCAGAAAGTCTCACAAAGCATTTAATATAATTTTTTATTGAACATTTTTTTAAATTTTGATTTTCTCTTATGTTTATCTTTCTGTTAAATTTGCCCAATTCTAAGAAGAAAACATTAAAGTCTCCTACTATGTTACTATATGATTCATTTTTGGCTTATTAATTTAAGTGGTCTACTACTTGACACTTATAAGCTTGTTATTGGTATTGGTTTGTTGTCCATGGTTCCTTTAAACATCATGTAATTCACTTGTTGATTTTTTTTTTAAAGCAATTGGGGTTAAGTAACTTGCTCAAGGTTACACGGCTAGTCATTATTTATGCGTGGGTGCTCATTTTCTGAGGCCGGATCTGATCTCGGGTCATCCAAACTCCAAGGCAGGCGCTCTTACTCACTGCTCCACCTAGTCGCCCCTTTAGGGCAATTGGGGTTAAGTAACTTGCCCAAGGTTACACAGCTAGGTTTTTGTTTGTGCGGATTAAGTGTCAGAGGCCGGCTCTGAACTCAGGTCCTTCTGACTCCAGGGCCGGCGCTCTACTTACTGCGCCACCTAGCCGCCCCCACTTGTTGATTTTTGTTTAAATTTTGAATTTTTGTTTGCTTTGTCTAATATTTTGATTTTTTTTTGCTTTATCTGATGCATAATTATTTTTTTCAGGCTCTCATTTTTGTGCTGTATATGTCTTTCTTTTTAGATATGATCCTTTTAAGGAACAAACTGTGGGAATTTGTTTTCTTACATACTTTACAGCATTTTCATTTTATTGTATTGTTTAACTTAATCATATTTAAGTTATGCGATTTAGGTTCATGTTTTTCTCTATGTCTCTAATATTGTCTTAATTTTACTGTTCACTTTCCTACTCTGCCATCTTGGCTCTGCCACCCCAGAGTCCCCTTTTTTATAAATTGTAAGTGGTGTGGGTCAGAGCACTGTGGAAATGCTGTTTCTACTTCACCATCTTGACTCTGCTCCCTCTATGTCTTTTTCCTAAAAAAGATGGTTTTATGTTCTCTTAATTCTATTTTTGTACCTTTTAAAATCATTTAAATTTACTTTATTAAATATTTCGAAATTACATGTAAATTTTTAACAATAATTCTTAAAATTTTTGTCTTCCACATTCTTTCCCTCTTGACTCCCCTCCACCTTTGAGAAGTCAAGGAAATTATTATCAGTTATACACATGGAGTCATGCAAAGCATAATTCCATATTCAACATGTTGCAAAAGAAAACACAAACAAAACAAGACAATGACTATAAAGAGAGTAAAAAAAGTGTATTTCCATCTGCACTCAGAGTTCATCATTTATCTCTCTGAAGGGGAATGGCCTTTTTCATCATGGGTCTTTTGGAATTGTATTGGATCATTTCCCTGATCAGTGCAGCTAAGTCTTTCACAACTGATCATCCTTACAATACCACTGTTCTGTTTATTAGTGTTTTCCTAGTACTGCTCATTTTACTTTGTTTGAATTAATATGTCTTCCCGGATTTTCCTGAAACCATACTGCTCATCATTTGTTATAGCCCAATAGTATTCCATCATAATAATATACCACACCTTCTTCAGCCATTTCCCAGTTGCTGCACATCCCCTTGATTTATAATTCTTTTTTTTTTGAGTTTTTTTTATTTGTTTATTTTTAGTTTACAAGATTCAATCCCATACTTCCTTGAGTTTCACATTTCCTTTCCCTCCCTCCCCCCACCCCCCATGATGGCATATAGTCCAGTATAGGATCTGCAAATACTTTCACATTAGACATTAGTCAAGTTACAAAGGCGTATTGTACTAGATGGGATGAAAAATGGTAAAGAAGAAATAAAACCAAACAATGAAAAGAAAAAGATCAATTAGTTTGCTTCCATCAGGATTCAAGCTCAGTTCTTTCTAGTTATTTCTCTGGATGTAGGCATCCCTCTCCTTCACGAGTCTTTCTAGATTGACTTGTATCACTGCATTGGTGAGAAGAGTCCAGTCTGTCATAGTTGGTCATCACACATATGTTGGTCTGTGATTGTATACAGATTTCTCCTGGTTCTACTCTTCTCACTCAGCATCAATTTGTCTAAGCCTCTCCAGGTAAATATGAAGTCTGTTTCCTCCTCGTTTCTTATAGCACAATAGTATTTCATTACATGCATATACCACAATTTGTTTAGCCATTCCCCAATTGATGGGTACCCCTTTAATTTCCAATTTTTTGCAATCATGAAAAGAGCTGCTATAAGTATTTTTGTACATAGAAGTCTTCCTCCCACTTCTATGATCTCTTTGGGATATAACCCTAGAAGTGGTATAGCTGGGTCAAAGGGTATGAAATTATGTATAGCCCTTTGGGCATAATTCCAGATTGCTCTCCAGAATGGTTGGATCAGTTCACAACTCCAGCAGCAATGCATTAGTGTTCCAATTTGCCCACATCCTCTCCAGCATTTGTCATTTTCCTATTTTGTCATCTTAGCCAATCTGACTGGAGAGATGTGGTACCTCAGAGTTGTTTTAATTTGCATTCCTCTAATCAAAAGTGATTTAGAACATTTCTTCATATGCTTATAGATATCTTTAACTTCTTTCTCTGAAAACTGTTTGTTCATATCCTTTGACCATTTGTCAATCTGGGAATGACTTGTATTATTATAGATTTGACTCAATTCTCTGTATATTTTAGAAATGAATCCTTTATCAGAGATATCGGCTGTAAAAATTCTTTCCCAATTTCCCACCTACCTCTTGATCTTGGTTACACTGACGTTGTACAGAAACTTTTCAATTTAATGTAATCAAAATTATCCATTTTGCTTTTTGTAATGCTCTCCAATTTTTGTTTGGTCCTAAAGTCTTTCCCTCTCCACAAACCTGACAGGTAAACTTTTCCTTGCTTTCCCAAATTGCTTACAGTATCATCCTTTATACCCAGATCATGCACCCATTTAGACTTGATTTTGGTATATGGTGTTAGATAATGGTCTATGCCCAGTTTCTGCCATACTATATTCCCGTTTGCCCAGCAGTTTTTGTCAAATAGTGCATTCTTATCCCCAAAACTGGGATCTTTGGGTTTATCAAACAATAGATTATTATATTCATTAACTGCTGGGTCTCGTGCACCCAATCTATTCCATTGATCCACTACTCTACTCCTCAGCCAGTTCCAAGCAGTTTTGATGACTGCTGCTGTATAATACAGATTAAAATCTGGCAAAGCTAGTCCACCTTTCCTAGCATTTCCGTTCATTAATTCCCTTGATATTCTAGACCATTTGTTTTTCCAAATAAATTTTGTTACTATTTTGTCTAACTCTAAAAAGTAGTTTTGTGGTAAAATTTATAATTCTTTACAACAAAAAGGGCTGATATAAATATTTTTGTACAAGTATACCTTTCCCCCTCTTCTTTGACCTACATTGAGATATATACCTAGTAGTGGCATTGTTGAGTCAAAAGGTACACAGGGATTTATATCCCTTTGAGTGCTCAAGAATAGTTGGACTAGTACACAACTCTATCAATGGTGCATTAGTGTCCCGATTTTCCTGTGTCCCATCCAGCATTTGTCATTTTCCTTTACTGTCATGTTAACCAATATGGTAGGTATGAGGGTGGTATCTCAGAGTTCTCTTAATTTTCACTCCTCTAATCAGTAGTGATTTAAAACATTTTTAAATTTTTAAAAAGCAATTGGAAAAGCAATTGGAGTTAAGTAACTTCCTTAAGGTTACACAGCCAGTCATTATTTATGTGTGGGTGCTCATTTTCTGAGGCCGGGTCTGATCCCAGGTTGTTCCAACTCCAGGGCCAGCACTCTTTCTCACTGTGCCACCTAGCCGCCCCTAGAACATTTTTTTAAACATGAATATTGTCAGATTTGAGTTATTCTTAAACTCCTTGTTCATCTCCTTTGGCCATTTATCAGCTGGGGAATTGCTTTTATTTACTTTTTAATTTTTTTAAATTTCCCTCAATTCCCTATACATTTGAAAAATGAGGACTTTTCAAAAAACATTGCTCTATTTTTTATCTTTCTGTTTTACTTATAATGTTGTCTGCATTAATTGTTTTGGTGCACAGGTTTCTTAAGTTCTTATAGTAGAAATTATTCATTTTATAATTCTATCAGACTCTCTATCTTGTGTTTGGTAATAAACTCTTTCCTTATCCAAAGATTTGATAGGTACATTTTTTTATGCTTTCCTAATTTACTTATGATATCACCCTTTATGTCCAAATCATTTATATGTTTTGATCTTCTCTTGCTATAAGGTATGAGATGTTGGCCTATGCCTACCTTCTGCCAAATTGCTTTCCAGTTTTCCCAGCAATTCTGTCAAATGTTGAGTTCTTACCCCAGATCTTTAAGTTCATAAAACACTAGATTACTGTGAACATATACTACTGTGAATAATGTACCTAATCTATTCCACTGATCCACCCCTACATTTCTTCCACCAAGATCCAAGTATGGGTAATGCATCAAAGTCCTGCACGGGCAAAGGGATGCCTGTATTCTATTTCTGACAATTTTTTGACAACCTTTCCATCTGTGAACTGCCATTGTTGTCACTGATTCTGTGAGCTCCAAGGCCTGCTATTGGTTTGCTGGGCCTGGTCTGCATTGCTACAGCCTGCACTAGACAATGCTTTAGTCTCACCCTTCAGCAACAGACTTTCTCTGCCAATCTTCCAAGTTATCTTAGGCTAGAAAATTGTTGGTTCTGCATTTTTTATTGGTTCTGCAACTCCAGAATTTGTTTTGAAGTGTTACTTAAAATTGTTTGCAGCAGATATTTGGGAGAGCTCAGATAAATCACTGCCTTCTCTCCACCATCTATTTTTGCCCCCCTTACTTGAATATTTTTTTTATTTTGATAACTTTATTAAACTTTTTACACTAATATGTGAATGACAAATAGTGTTTCCTTAATTGTTCAAGGGCTCTTGCTTATTTTTTTAAACAAATGCTTTATTAACTTCTATTTTATATCATTCACTTCCGCCAGATTTTGAGTTACAATCATTTCCCCCCCCATTATTCCCCTACCCAACCTCCCAGAATAGTAGTCCCACAAGATATCGCTTCCTCCAATCTGCTCTCTCCCATACCCCCATCGACTTTTCCATTAGAGGAAGGTGAATCTTTGTGTCCCAATGCCTGCGCATCTTATCTCCCTATTACAAGCAAAAGAGTATTAATAATAGTATTTATATATATTTGAAACATTTAATGTTACGACCTCAGATTTCAGATCCATTTCCTTCCTCCCTTGTCACCCATTCCCTCTTGGGAGATAAGTAATTCAGTATATGTTGTACATGTCTAGCTATGCAAAACATTATCATAGTAGATATATTGTACAGGGCTGCTTATAATTCCCTCCCACTCATCCCACCCCCCACCTGGTCCATTCCCTACATGATCCTGTCCCTCTTCTATAGTGGGTACTTCCAACCTCCCCTCACCCCAAGGATGCCCTCCCATCCATCATCCCTCCTATCATCCCCCTTCACCCTATTCTGCTGCAGGTTGAGATATCCCATTTAGTATGTATGTCATTCTCTCCCTGAACCAAATTCAATGTGAATGTGGTTTTGCCTTTTTAGCCTTCCTATTCTCCCCCTCCCTTGCAACCACTTCCCCTTGCTTCTTCTACATGAGATAGTTTACCCTACCCTGTCTCTCCCCATCTCCTCTTGCCACTTTCCTCTCTCACCTCATAATTTCATCCCTTGAGTATTCTCCTTCCCAACAAATTCAACCTATGCCCTCTATCCATATATAACTGTAACCATATACACACACATTCACATATGTATTCATATGACCACACCCCCTTCTTCCATTATTTTCATAGTGAGAAAGATATCATCAGTCACAGTTATTTCTTTTCCATATAGGAATGTAAATAGTTCAACTATGATAAGTTCCCCTTGATCTCTCTTCCCTGATTACCTTCTTGGGCATCTCTTCCTTCCTGTGTCTAGATGTCAAATTTTCTATTCAATTCTGGTTTTTTCCTCAAGAATGCTTGAAAGTCCTCTATTCCACTGAATGACCATATTTTCCCCTGAAACAAAATACTCAGTTTTGCTGGGTAGGTGACCCTTGGGTTCATTCCCAGTTCTTTTGCCCTCTGGAATATCATATTCCATGCCCTTCGATCCCTCAGTGTAGAAGCTGCCAGGTCCTGGGCTATTCTGATTGTGTTTCCACAATATTGAAATTGTTTCTTCCTGGCTGCTTGTAGTATTTTCTCCTTGATCTGGGGATTCTGGAACCTGGCTATAATATTCCTGGGAGTTTTCTTTTTGGGATCTTTTTCAGGAGGTGATTGGTGGATTCTTTCAACCTCTATTTTGCCCTCTGGATCTAAAACATCAGGGCAATTTTCCTTGAGAATTTCTTGAAGGGTGATTTCTAGGTTCTTTCTTTGATCATGGCTTTCAGGTAGTCCAATAATTTTTAAATTGTCTCTCCTGGATCTATTTTCCAGGTCAGTGGTTTTCCCATGAGATATTTCACATTGCCTTCTAATCTTTCGTTTGTTTGGATCTGCTTAACAGCATCTTGATTTCTCATAAAGTCACTAGCTTCCATTTGCTCCAGTCTAACACTGAAGGAATGAATCTCCTCAGTGAACTTTTGAGATTCTTTTTCCATCTGGCAAATTCGACTTTTTAAGGCATTCTTCTCCTCATTGCCCTTTTGGGCCTCCTTTGCCATTTGAGTTAGTCTATTTTTTAAGGTGTTGTTTTCCTCAGTCAGGCTGTTGACCCTCATTTCATACTTTTCCTGCATCCTTCTCATTTCTCTTTCCAATTTTTCCTCCACTTCTCTTATTTGATTTTTAAAGTCCTTCTTAAGGTCCTCTATGGCCTGCAACCCGCTCATGTTTTCCCCTGGGGCTTTTGGAGCAGGACTTCTGACCTCACAGTCCTTTTCCCGCTCTATGCCCCCAAAATAGGAGTCTAGGGTTGCATTTTTCTGTTTCCTTTGCCTTGGCATGTTGCCACTTAATTGCTTGACTTTTGGGCTTGTTGCACACTATGGCTTTAAGGCCAGCTAGAGGAATTTTCGTCCCAAACCTGTGGGGGGCAACTTCCGTTTTTGGTAAGCTGTAAACCCACCCACAACTTCCACCCTAGATCACAATCCAGATCCAGGGAGGTTAAAGCAAGAGAGATTACCCCCCAAGACTGATCGCTGGATCTCCCCACTATTTGTAGGCTGGGAGCCGGAGCTGCCTCTGAAAACTATAAAATGGCATGTCTCCCCGGTGCCTTCTATCCCCCAGGGGAGGGGGCTGACGAATTCCCCAAATACAGGTCCCAAAGTCCATAGGAAACTAACCTCTTACTTTGTCCTAGGCATGTCTATGTTGATAATTCTGGAGTTGCCACAGCTCCTGGTGTTCTGGGGTTCCTCCAGCTGGCTGCTGGCCCTGCCGCCCTGGGGCTAAAACCTCGGCTCAGGTGGACCTGGGCTCGGCTCGGCTCCTGCTCTCTGTGCTCTGTGTGCTGCCAGGTCCCAGACCGCTGTGCTGGTCCTTCCTGCAGGGCTGCTGGGCTGTCCTCAGTGGGAGGTTAGCTTCTCTGTGTCGTTCTGTGGGTGCTGGGGCTCCAGAAGTTGTTCAGAGTACCCTTTTACATAGTTTGGGGGCATTCTGGGGGCAGAGAGGGTTGGACTAGCTGTTTCTACTCCGCCATCTTGGCTCCTCCTTACTTGAATATTTTTGAGGAGAGACTCACTATAATAAATACTTTTTTCTATTTGCAACATTTCTAATGTGTATAACATGGATTCTGTCATTTTTTTTCCTTCTAACTTCTCCCAATATTCTAATTTCTCTTTTGAACAATTCTGGAGCATCCTACCATGGTTTCATGGCCTCTTGACAATGCATGGGGATTCTTTGTTTCATTAAATGTTCTTTACCTTTACCTTTCTTTAACTTTTAATTATTATTTAGAGGTGTCTCTCATATTTAGGTGTTTTGACACTCATATTTCCTTCTCTTTCAGTGTCTTTTCCATTGCTTTGCATGTGCTCCAGATTTTTAAATTATCTTTCTTTTGAAAACTTTTGTGGTCCTACCTTTTTTTTTTTCATTTTCTGTCACTCACTTTCTGATTTCTTAACCATTGATAAGAGGTAATTTCCAAAGCTGGAACACAAGAAGGAGCAAGCTTCCTCAACCTGTTCTCATATTGATGAGCTTACTTTTCACTGAATTTGGTCCCAACTCCAAGTAATTCCTGGGGGAGAGGCACAGGACTGTCCTCTGTTTTTTTCATTCTCTGGTTGGGTTGAATCAGCCTTTCCACCTTTGCTGGGTGAGAAGTGCTTTGTATGGATGTACACTTGTGCAATTATTAGGATACCCTAGTGCAATGAATAGTTCATGGTAATGATCTATAAGGTAAATGTGATTTTCTTGTTTGTGACTTTTATGAATTTATTTTAGACAAAAAAGTTAGAAGTATACTTGTAATTGCTTTGATCTACCAGGTAGGAAGTTTCCTATAATTTAGGCAGAGACTTTTCTCTTTGCCTTAGCTTAAATATATATATATATATATATATATATATATATATATATATATATATATATCTGTTTGAAGTTAACTCACAGATTCCTTGTTGAAGAAAAAAGAAGTTTGCCAGACATGTTTGGCTAATGAGACATATGATCATTTTAATTTGTCTATGGATGAATAGGCATCAGGAAAGGAAGCTGGGGAAAGAGCTGTTTCTTGGGAGTTACGGTTTTTTTCCCTCTTTGGTATTCCTATAGCGTCAATGATTCTTCTTAATGTATCTCTTCTCTAATGAAGTTCAGTCTTTCCTTTTGCTCCTCAAAGGTGTGATAGAAGTGTTTTGTTTTCTGAACCTCTTCTTTAGACTCTCATATTCTCTCCCTCAAGTTCTGCCATACCTTTTTCCTTTAAGACAAATTGCTTAGGTCAAGACCCGGTCTCTTATACTATTACTTTGAATTCTTCAAGGAAGGTGAAGTCTCTGTTCATACATAGGGATTGTTGGATGATTCAATCAAAAAGTATTTTTACTTTTAAAATGTAACTATTTTAAGCAGAGTACATTAGTCAATGGAGCCCCACACTTGAACTCCCCTCCCCCAATTTTAGTACTTACTGTCCTCAGAAAATATGGAGTTTTTTGCAAAGTCTATATTTCCAAATCCTGAATAGTTCTTTATTGAGTTGGAGAGGTTCTGCATCATTCTGTTTGGATGCCTTTCAAGACAAAATCTATGTTGCACAATTCATATATAGTCATTAATATCCTTCACTTTATAAAAGATTACAACTACCAGTATAGTGGGAGGAAAAGTATATTATCTAGTTATGATGCTAAGATAGGTTCCTCTCTTCCTAAGCTGGGAAGTAGCATAATTCTCAGGGTCTTTAGCAATTTAAGTGTCCTTCCTAGGGAGTCATTTGAAGCCATGATAGAATAACTATTCCATTCAAATGACAAGATAAGTTACATAAAATACCCTACAGTGATGCTAATAAAAAGCAAATTAATGTTCAAGAAGAAATAAAAAATAGAAACATTGAATAATATGAATCAATGAAGAAATTATTAAATGGAAAGTGAACAGTGCAATGATTAGGTGTTGGTACCTTCATTTGGCTACATGTGTAAGTATTTCCCAATTTTTGTCTGGAATATCCTAAGTTAGTCTGGTCACTAGTAATATAGCCCTTGCTTTTCTGTGACTTGCTGACTTATGCCAATGTTAGTTGCTATCATAATCCTGATCAAAAGCATAATCCTGCTTCCCTAAATCCCTAAATTTGATCTTATAAAGGCTCCAGATTACCTAGCTCTCTGTTTTTAGAAATTCATTTAAGGTATGCAAAGTCTTCTTTATTGAGATGTTTATTTCTCTCCCACTGCCTAGATTTGGAAGATTTCATGTGAATGTTAGTCTCTTTTATTTTGAGTCCATTGAGTTGAATGTCCATTAGTCTCAATTGGATCATCAGGAGTCCAAATAACTTACTTATTAACAATATGTAATTAAAATCCTTTATATTTGCAAGTCCCTTCTTACCTTCTGGGCTGTTTTGTTAACCAGTCTCTCTACTACTAAGTACTAAGTGGCTTTCAGATATATAATAACTTGTATCCTATGAAAACCAAAAATTCTCAGTAAAATTATTTTACCTTATTGAAAGTATTGACAATGAACTCCAATATCATAGTATTGTTTATTTTAGCATTCTATTGGGCTAAAGTTGTAGGTAGATGGTATTTTTCTTTTAGTTTCTCTTTAAGGTGAGAAGATGGACCAACTGTTGACATCTGTAGTTTCTCCATCTTCAGAGATTCCAAAACAAATCAATAAGTCCACTGTGCTCATGGTCAAATAGCAACAAATAATATGCAAATACAGTGACATTATTCCTGATACAATTGTATAAATATACCAGAAAGAGAATACATTGGCCCTATAGAAATTTTTGTTCTGGTCTCTAGTACCTAACATGCTTATAAGTGCACAGATGAAACATTCAAGTTGTGGGTCCTCTTAAGAGTGTCAAGATGTTTTTCTAGGTTTCTATATCAAAGATAAAAAATCTTTAGCAATATGCTTTCAATGTCTCTTCCTTGGTGTCCAGATGGTTCCTGGCAGGAAGTTAATACACTGAAAAATATTGTTTGCATAATGATGGTGATGATGATACTGACCATAATTCTAACTAGAATTTAGATAGTGCTTTAAGATTTTCAAAGTACTATACAAATGTTATCTTATTTTAATCTCACAACAATCCTTGAAAGTATGTGCTATTTGTATTATCGTTTTACAGATAAGGAAAGTGTGACAGATAGCAGTCAAGTGCCTTGTCCAAGGCCACACAACTTTTAAATGGGGACATATTTGAACTCAGGTCTTCCTGACTTCAGGGGTAATGCCCTACCCAATGTACCACCCAGGTGCCACCTAAACGTGTACAGTGTTAATTTGCCACTAGTGAGGCTAACATTTTATTATGTCTTTCCATAAAAGTCAATACAGACAAGATCTAATGGCTTTCTAGTACTAATATTTTCCAAATATACAGCATGAGTTGCTATTTTTCTTTGCATATGTCAAACAAGAATCTCACATTTCTTGGCCATCATAGGGAATGTAAAATGTTTAGTACCTATAAGGACCTCTCTTGTTTGATATGTCCAAAGGAATCTAAAGCTTTCATGACCATAGAGTAATATACCCTATGTAGTGCCAATTGCTTCTTGGTGCAACATACATGGTCAGGGAGAGCAGGGTGTCCATCACAGAACTCCAGATTTTTCCATTGTCTCAGTAATAGTCTTCAAGGGATCGAAACTCGAGTCCTTTGACTGCCTTCCTTCTTGGTTTATAATCCTTCCCAGTCATTTGTCAACCATCTGTTCTCTTCACTAGTCATCCACAGACAACTGAGGTGAAAGGAGTTGGCTCAATGGAGCAAAGTTCACATATGCTTTTGGCATGCTCTCTACTGGAGGCCTAAAACTTTCAGCAGTACTGCCTAGGTTAGTGAACCACAAGGCAACTGAGACTCAGAAATGCCATGTGTATCCAATATAAGCTACAAGGATATTTAACCTAACTTCCATACATGGGGATGAATCTTGCATATAAGAGCAAGGCTACATCTCTTCCTTAGGGTTCTAGGTGTACCTCTGAAGAGTTGGGGATATGTGACTTTAATGCTATTGAATTGAACCCCAACTTATTGGAGCCCCTCTGAAAATTAAAAATCAATTCAGTATGGGAACTTTAAGTAACTTTTAGCTAGGGATATTTATAGAAGTAGAACAGTAAGAAGAGTTGGTAGAAAACATCTTTCCCTAAGTATTATTAGGAACAGACTTGACTTAGGTCAGTATCTTGTTAGATCGGGTTCAAAAATGGAATAAAATGAGACATTTGTAAGTCATTGAATGGTTAATAAGAGGTGTGCTTAACCCTATGTAGCAGCAAGCACCCTAGCATCCCCAAGGTGGCTGCCAACACAGGTTTGTACATCTGCTTTTCTAAAGGAAAGCAATTCAAAATAGGTAAACAATCTTGCTTTAATCAAACATGTGCCATTTACCTAGTTCAGGGGGAAAAGGTCAGCACCCTGAACTTCAGAGAATTCAAAGAACTTACAGGCAGGAAACAAATGCAGAGAAGCATCAGCAGACAGGCTTCCAACTGTCTGACCATTATATCCATATCTAGTCAGTCACTAGAGAGGGAAGCACCAACATCTGGGTTTTCAAAGCCAGGGGGCTTTGAAATGACTGTCCAGAGTCTCATCTGGTCAAATCACACAATTCTTTTCAAAGTGAGCCTTGAAACAAAATCTCACATCAGGGTATATATAGCCTTCTCCTGGCTCAGAGACTGTCAAAACCCTCTTGACCCACTGCCCAATCACAAAATATCAAGGTATGGGCATTCCTGGAAAACTAGCTTCCTGTCACAGGCTCCAGGTGATCACATTCAGCAAAGGATGGGGCAGATTATATTTTCAAATCAACGAAGTTTCTCAGAGTCACTTAAGCCTTTCAAAGGGCCTAAATTCCCATTCCCATAACACTCTAACGTATAACGATAGAGGAGTCCTTACCTCAAACAGATAAACACCCTCCTTTCCATATGGAAACAAACCTGGTCAGCAGGGATAGTTATGAGTCATATAGACTTGGGGCCAACACCAAGTCTGAAGGGAATTAACCCAACATGGGTAGGTCTTTTTATACCCATTGGTGATTAGAAAGTCCAATCAAGGAAGCTTGAGCCTTGTCTCACCCCCTGGGTAAATCAAGTACTGGGGTTTGGGGCCTTTTAGGAAAAAACAAACAAACAAACAAAAAACAACCTAGTTGAGTTCATTTGTGGAGGAAAGAGAGGAACCCCAGTATATAGTGATCGTATAACATGCCACACCATGGTGGCAGATTTAAGGTTTTGTGGTAGAACTTCTTTGATTTAAATGCTTTTAAAAGTTTGTTTTTAATTTTTAAATGAGCAAGTATTTAAAAATTGATCTGACCCTCCCTCTGAAATGCCCTATCCTCAATGATCAAAGAAAAAAGAAAAAAAAGAGAAAACCTTCATCATGTAGCTGTAGTCCAGCAAACAAATTCCCTCATTAACCATGTCTGAAAATATCTCTCTTTCTCAATTTTAAGTGCATTACTTCTAGGATATCGTCATTTTCTTGGACTCAAAGTTTATCATTGTATTGATACGAGTTTTAAAATTTGTCAAATTTTTTCCTCTATAATGGTTTTATTATTGTATTGATTTTTTCCCTTACTTCTGCTCACTTTACTCAAAATCAGTTTATAGAAATCTTCCCAGTTTTCTCTAGAGCTTTCTATTTTGTCATTACTTGTGACACAATAGTACACAATAGTACATCCAATATGCATAAAATTTTTAACTGTTCTCCAGTAGGGCATACCATTGGTTTTTAATTTTTGACCACCATGAATGAAATTACTATAATATTTTTGTGTATATATTCTCTTTTATTGGTTTAAATTTTTATTTTAGGTATGGATTTAACACTGAGTCAGTGGATATACACATTTAAACAACTCTTGGGGCCTATTTCTAAATTGTTTTGGGACTAGTTAAAACAATGCACAACCTTGTGGCAGAGTGGATAGAGTCAGGCCTGGGGTCAGGAACACTCATCTTCCTAAGTTCAAAACTGGCCTCAGGGGGTAGCACTAAGATGGTGGCATAAAAGCATGAAAACTCCCTGCATTCCCCCATAACCATCTCAAATACCTATAAAAATGACTCTTAACAAACTTTAGAGCTACAGAACACACAGAATGACAGAGAGAAACAAACGTCCCTCTGAAGGCAGCCTAACAGTCAGACAGGAAGGCTTCATCACAGTATGCTGGGGGCAGAACCTAAGTCACCCTAAGCCCATGATTTTAGCCTCAGGGCAGCCCCAACTCTGGAACAGGCTTCAAAAGATTGGATCACCAGCAACTGTAGTGGTTCCCAGAATTATCAACCCATAGATGCTAAGGACAAAGTGAAAGGTAAGTGGACTTTGGGAACAGGGGGTCTACGAGGGTGGTATGGCCTCTGCCCCCAGAGGGAAAAGCAGATGAGTTGTGGCAGCTGCTGCTGCATGGCTAATTCAGCATTCCTGGCCTGCAGATTGTAGAGGGACCAAGCAACCAGTCTGAGGGGTAATCATTCTTGCTTTAACCTGCTTGGATTTGGATCACTGTCTAGGGTGGAGGTCCTGGGGTGTGTGACCAGGTGCCAGAGTGGGTGGAGGATTCAGAGAGGGCAGCCAACTAATAGCTCCAACAGCTGAGAAAACCCCAGCGATTTGGGACAAAGCTCTCCTCTCTGGAAGCAAGTTGTACTGTGGCAAAAAGCCCAAAAGTCAAGTAATTGAGTGGCAACACGAGCAAGCAAAGGAATCAAAGCAAACACAGCAGTCAAAACTGAGATTCTTATTTTGGGGACAAGAAGGATCAAAACATGGAACAGGAGGAAGACAACAAAGTAGAACTCCTGCACCAAAAGCTTCCAAGAAAAATATGAATTGGTTACAAGCCATAGAGGAGGGTTAAGAGGATATTGAAAACCAAATAAAAGAAGTGGAGGAAAAATTGGGAAGAGAAATGAGAATAATGCAAGAAAATTATGAAAAGAGAGTCAACAACCTGACTGAAGAAAATAACACCTTAAAAAATAGACTAACTCAAATGGCAAAAGAGGCTCAAAAAGGCAATGGGGAGAAGAATGCCTTAAAAAAATTGAATTTGCCAGATGGAAGAAGAATCTCAGAAGCTCAACGAAGAAAATAATTTCTTCAGAATTAGATTGGATCAAATAGAAGGTAGTGACTTTATCAGAAATCAAGATACTATTAAACAGATCCAAAAAATGAAAAAATAGAAGGCAATGTGAAATATCTTGTGGGAAAAACCATTGACCTGGAAAAGAGATCCAGGAGAGATAATTTTGAAATTATTAGACTACCTGAAAGCCATGATCAAAAAAAGAAACTAGAAATCATCTTTCAAGAAATTCTCAAGGAAAATTTCCCTGGTGTTTAAAACCAGAGGGCAAAATAGAGGTTGAAAGAATCCACAGATCACCTCTTGAAAAAGATCCCCAAAAGAAAACTCCTAGGAATATTATAGCCAGGTTCCAGAGTTTCCAGATCAAGGAAGAAATATTAAAAGCAGCCAGGAAGAAGCAATTTGTATATTGTGGAAACACAATCAGGATAACACAGGACCTGGCATCTTCTACATTGAAGCATTGAAGGGCTTGGAATATGATATTCTGGAGGTCAAAGGATCTGGGACTAAAACCAAGAATCACCTATCCAGCAAAACTAAGTATCATGTTTCAGGGGATAATATGGTCATTCAAGTGGAATAGAGGACTTTCAAGCATTCTTGATGAAGAAACAAGATTTGAATAGATAATTTGACATTCAGATACAAGAATCAAGAAAATCAAAAAGGTAAACAGGGAAAATAAGTCATAAGAAACTTATCAAAGTTGAACTACTTACATTCCTACATGGAAAAATGATAATTGTAAATTATAAAACTTTTCTCAGTATGAGAATAGTTGAAGGTAATATAAATGTGTGTGTGTGTGTGTGTGTGTGTGTGTATATATGTGTGTGTGTGTGTGTGTGTATGTATATGCATATGTATACATACATATATATGTTTATATAGAAGGGTATATTGGAGTATGAATACATATGAGAGTGTGTTTATATATGTGTAGAGGTATATATAGACAGAGGGCACAGGACCAATTGAATAGGAAGGATTGACACTTTAAAGGTGAAATTGAGAGATGAGAGGGGTATATAATGAGAGGAGGTGGGGAGAGACAGAATGGCGTAAATTATCTCATATAGGAGAGGCAAGGGAAAACAATTACAATGGAAGGTAAGAACAAGAAGTCAAAAGGGAATGAGTCAACCTTACTTTCATTGAATTTGGCTTAGGGAAGGAATGACATACAAACTATATAAGGTATCTTACCCTCTAGGAGAGTAGGGGGGAAGGGGATGAGAGGGGGGTGATGGAGGGGAGGGCAGGTTGGTGGGGGAGGGAACTTAGATGCACACACTTTTGAAAAGGGACAGGGTCATAGTAAAGAATAGACAAAGTGGGGGGTCAGAGAGGATTGAGGGAAATAGACTTTCACAATATGTCCACTATGGAAATGCTTTTCATAGCTACACATGTATAATCTATATTGAATTGCCTATTTTCCCAGTAAAGGTGGGTGACCAGCGAGGAAGGGAAAAAACCTAGAATCCAGAATTTTAAAATCTAATGTTTAAAAATATTATTATTATTATTATTTTTACATGCAACTGGGAAATAGGATATACAGCCATTGGGGTGTAGAGATCCATCTTACCCTATTAGAAAGTGAGAGGGGTGATGAGGAAAGATATAGGAGAGAGCAGATTGGGGGAGGGTGCATACTGTGGGATCACTGTTCAAGCATGGTGAGTAAGGGAAAGATGGGGAGAAAATTTATAGCTCAAAATCTTGTGGAAATGAATGATGTAAACTAAAAATAAATATAAAATTTAATTTTATTAAAAAGTGACCTCAGGGGCGGCTAGGTGGCACAGTGAGTAGAGTGCCGGCCCTGGAATCAGAAGGACCTGAGTTCGGATCCGGCCTCAGACACTTAACCCACACCAACAAAAACCTAGCCGTGTGACCTTGGGCAAGTTACTTAACCCCAATTGCCCTAAAAGGGGCGGCTAGGTGGCGCAGTGAGTAAGAGCGCTGGCCTTGGAGTTGGGATGACCCGAGATTAAATCCGGCCTCAGAAAATGAGCACCCACACATAAAATAATGACTAGCCGTGTAACCTTGAGCAAGTTACTTAACCCCAATTGCTTAAAAAAAAAAAAAGTGACCTCAGACACTTGATGATTGACCTTGGACAAGTTATTTAACTCTGACTCAGTTTCCTCATTTTTAAAATGAGCTGGAGAAGGAAATGACAAACATTCTACTATCTTTGCCAAGAAAACCCCAAATGGGGTCATGAAGAATTAGCCATAACTGAGAAATAAGTGAACATCAGTGCACACACAGCTCCACCAATACTGCACCAATTTATATATTTTTCTCCATAGCACTTACATTTGTCATTTTTCTGCTCTGTCATTGTTGTTTCCAGTCTATGTCTGAGGTGAAGCCTCAAAGTTGCTCTGATTTTCATTTCCTTAATTATTAGTGATTTAGAGCATTTTAAATGATTTTGAAAGGCTTAAATTTCCTTTGAAAATAACTCTTTGTAGGTTTTAATTATTTGTCTATTAGGAAATGATTCATTATAAATTTGAATCAATTCATTATGCATCATGCATATGAGACTTTTATCAGAGAGATGTGTTGCAGAAGTTTTTCCCCCAGGTTCTTATTTCTGCTTGCAATTGTTATAGATTTACTTGCTCTTTCTCTTGAGGGATCACTAGATTCATAATAAATTCTGATATTAGTTAGTATTTGCTTTGATTTACTCATCTTTATGACTTTACTTCCTGAATTGGGTCTTTGTGCGTAGGCCAGGATTCACCCTGTGCTAGGCTCTGCTGTATCTCACCCTCAGTCTCCTGGATACCTTCTTGGCTTACGCAACTTTGAGTTTTTGAGGTCCAGAGAATTGGACTTTCAGAGTTTGCTGGCATCTCAGGACAAATCATTACAGACCTCACATCTTCTGGGCCTTGTCTATCTGCATCTGAGTACTGTGGCATAGTGCTGGTTTCTGCTTGCAGTAAAACAAAGCGTTTACTTCAAAAGTGGGGCATATACTCCCATAATTACATCTGGAGTCTGGAATGGTTGGGGGAGGGTAGGTACAAATTTGAAATAGAGTGGTATTGAGACATACATTCAGGGAACACATGGGGCCAAGACAATTCAAAACTATATAACTACGGGACCTCAATATCCTTTCTAAATCCCATGGAGAACTTACAATATTTGTGGCAGGGTGTACTATTGGTTATGGATGAATCATTTTGAAATTCATTTGGGCTTGTTCTGTCATTCCATAATGTCTCCATAGAACTGGTAGCTCAAGTGGGTTTGCTCCTCCTGATCGTGGAGCATCTTTGATGATCAATGCACTGCTGGTCTGTCCTGAGCAGGTTGGTGATACTGCTGAACTAGACCAGGTCATGACCATCAGACAGTGTGGGGGAGGCTGTATGCCTTTTGGACAGGGACTTCTAAAGGGACTGGGCAGACTGCCCAGCCACTGGGCAGCTGCCAGGCTGGGCTAGGAAATTAGTCTGGTTTCTGTACTCCTCTAAGTGCTTGGTATCTCTGTTGGACAGATTAATAATGATAACAATAATAGCTAACATTTATATAGTGAATACAATGTGTCAGGTTACTGTGCTAAACACTTTACAAAGATAATCTCATTTGATCCCCATAATCATCCTGAGAGATAGGTGCTATTATTATCCCCATTTTATAATTGAGGAAACTGAGGCAAACAGAGGTAAAGTGATTTACCCAGGGTCACACAGCTAGTAAGTGTCTGAGCTATATTTGAGCTCAATTCTTCCTGGTGACTCCAGGCCCTTTGCTTGACCTACAATGGGCAGCTTGCAGGTTTTTCCACCTTCAGCCTTGGATGGTGTTGTGGTCTCTTCAACTGGGATGTTAATATGCTTTTTAGTTGTTTCCTTTCCCAGCTGGCCACTCCACTTTGCCTTAGGGTGAGCAGTTTCATTTGTTAGTTATACCTCCCAAACTCCAGTGGGTATCTTACGCCTATGAGTGACAAGGTACAATGGTATTAATGCAGTCTGTGCCCTGGAGGCAGGTTCATTCTATTGCTATCTTCTTCATAGGCAATTAACAATTCAACTTTTCTACCTTAGCAAATGTTTGTTTTTCTACTGAAAACTTTATCTTTATCATTAAGTGTCTCTACATCTGAAGGTTTTTCCTTTATATTAAATGGCTTTGTGTTTTAGCCTGTAATATACTTGTCTCCCTGAAGTGTGCTCTCTCTCTCTCTCTCTCTCTCTCTCTCTCTCTCTCTCTCTCTCTCTCTCTCTCTCTCTCCCTTTGAGAGGGGGCAGCGTTTTTTGGACAAAAGTCACAGGTCAGAAGTATAGCAGGCACCCACTTGAGCAAGAGCTCAATGGGCCAACATACAAAGCCCATATTGCACTACACATTGCCCAGGTGCATGGACTGACAGTCAGGTCTATATCCTCAGGCTTCTCCCCTGGGTTCAGTTTCAAATGCTGGAGGATGGAGGGACATGCATTTCCCTGGAGTGAAGGACATGAAGGTCTTGTTTGCTCAGAAGGCCCCTTTCTCATCTCAAAAGTTGGCCAGGTCAAAGCATTCTGGATCCTTGAGATGGATCAAGTCCCAGTATGGGAAGTCCAAGAGCAGAATGTCTTGGGTGCCTTTGGGCAGGAAGTACTCATTAAAATGGGTATCCTGGCTCAGGGCAGACCCAAGGGTAAGATGCTCATGAGTCTCTGGATCTCATGCAGGACTGTGTTGGTGTAGGGTAGGTTGTCTCTGTCTTCCAGGTGAGGGGCCACATCCCCAACCCACCACATAGTCTACCTCTCCTTGGGATTATTTTTTTGTCACCTTGGGATACCTAAGAAAGAACAGCAGCCCATAGCAAAGTGTTGGACTTGTGGTCTCTGCCCCCGGAAGAACAGTTTGTGGGTCAGCATTACTAGTGTATCCATGTAGAAGGGACTCCAGAGATCTTGCTTTTCCTTGCCTATCTGGTCTAGGAAACAGTCAATGAAGTCCCATGGCTCTCCTGGCTTCCAACTCTTCTGGACTTTCAAGATGTGATCATAGCTGAAGGCCCGTAGCAAGTCATACTTCAGAAACAAACAACACACAGCACGCTACCATCATGTCCACATATGTTATCCATCAAATTGCATTTCCAGAAAAGCAGAACTCCAAGAAGATCCTTTTCTGTTCTATCTGCCATAATTTCCCCCACCTATGTCATTCCCACCCTCCATAGAGATTGAGAAGTGGTAGAAGCCCACCACTGTTTTTGATGTTATACTCATTGCACCAAACATTTGCTATATTCTCTTTAACTTGCCACCTTCCTCAGTCCTCTTCCCTGTTAGTCTAGATACAAGGGTGAGGAATCTACTGCCTTGAGGCCACATGTAGCCTTTTAGGTCCTTAGGTGGAACCTTTTGACTGAGTCTAAAGTTTTATAGACCAAATACTTTTATTTAGGGAATTTGTTCTGAGATTTGAATTCAGTCAAATGGCCACACTTAAGGACCTAAAGGGCCACATGTATCGTTGACCTGCAGGTTTCCCACCACTGGAGGTACTTAATGGAAACTTAAATTCTTATATTCTTCTCTAGTCTTCTTCTTCTAGGGGAGGGGACCTTAAAGTGAAATAACCTGACCCTTGGGCCTCAGGACCTGCAGGGTCTAAGAGTCAGGGCCTGTAGTGAAATGGTAGCTGGCTTGCCTTGATGATTCTGTTTCATCCTGTTCCTATTCACACAGTGAAGTAAGACTCCATTGGTGGCAGCCCTAGTCTGTCATTGGCATTTTGGAGTTTCTTCTGCCCTGGATAGCAAAGTAGGGAGCAGGGACAGTGGATAGAGCACTGGGCTGGAAACTAGGAAGACTCATCTTCTTAAGTTCAAATCTAGTCTTAGACACTTACTAGCTGCATGACTCTTGGGCAAGTCATTTATCCCTATTTGCCTCAGTTCCTCATCTATAAAATGAGCTGGAGGAGAAAATGGAAAACTACTCCAGTGTCTTGGCTAAGAAAAACCCAAATGGGGTCACAAAGAGTCTTATACAATTGAAACAACTGCACAAAATAGCAAAGTTGAACCAATAAATTCTTGCTTATTGTTTGATTGATTAATGTAGGTTAGAAGCTGGGAAAGGAGGGGCAAAAGCTTCTCAGTCATGTTTATGGTCAAAATTTCTGGGTGCAGGGAAGTAATTTGCTTTTTGTAATGATTTGTTTATTTACCTGACTGCACACTACAAATGTTAGGCAGTCTTACAATTTAATCTGGATGGGTGGTTCAGGAGATTGAGTACCTGACCTTGAATCAGGAATACCTTAATTCAAATCTGGCCTCAGACACTTAGTACTGTGTGACCCTGGGGAGTCACTTATCCTTTTATTGCCTCAGTTTCCTCTTCTGTAAAATTGGTGTAACAATAATACCTACCTTCCAGAATTGTGAGGATTAAATGAGATAATTTTAAAGTTATTACCACAGTGCCTGGAACATAGTAAGTGCTATATAAATGTTAACTGTTATTGATAAAGTCAGAATTCTAGACCATGGAAACCTGTGATATGCTTGTATATTCTTGGTGTTGTAGAAAATAAAAGAAGTGGTTTAAGCTTGTCAGGATGAATGATTTTAACAATTTTGTCTTCTGATTTTTGCTTCTGAATCTATCCTCAAGATTATGAATGATAAACAGCCTGTGAGGATACTAGCATGTCAGCCAGGCTCATGATGCCAGACCAAAGACTGCCAAAACCTGGCTTCTCTCCAACATTGAAGAATTCAATTTTTATCAACTAAAAATTACGTAGGATATTAATTATACCTTTGCTTATAATAATACTGGCTCATAAGAGTATTACACGTCAAAGTTTCCAAAGTACTTTACAAATATAATCTCATTTAATTCTCACAAATCTGGGGTGTGGGTTAGGTGCTATTTCTTATTCCCATTTTATAGATGAGGAAACTGAGGCAGACACTTGTGCTCAAGGGCACATAACTAATACATCTCTGAGACTGGATTTGAACTCATCTTCCTAGCTCTGGGTCCAGTGATTTATCCACTGTGCCAATTCAAAATACACAAATCATTTTATAAAAATACCCTAGTTTTGGTCAACAAAACATTTCAGAGAGTTTTTCTCAATTTCACTAGGGCTCAGAAGTGTGAAGGTATTTCCTTCAGTCCCTGCTTTTGTGGAAAGGTCCAGAAACAAAGTTGCCACCTAGTGGAGCTAGGAAGCTGTAATCTGTAAATCTCTGGGGATTTAAAAAAATATTTTCTCCTTATAATAATTTTATAACATGAAATTTAATTTGATCAAGAACAAAATTATTAGATCTTTAAAGTGTTTTATACATATACTAACATAATTAAATATTATATATATGTGTGTATATATATGTATATATATATATTTTTTTTTTTAAATGATTGGTCTTCCACATTTCCAGCATTTTTTGAAGGAGGACATACCCCCTTACCTTAAGCATGTGCCAGATTACTTGTAAACCTAGACCATATGCCACTGCAATTTGCTGATGGGCCCAAGCTGTTTTGGTAGATAAAAAGTCTGAGGGGATTAAAATGACTCAATCCTCACTGTGTTCTGGGTAAAAGCAGTGGGGCAGCTGCTTATTCTGGTCTCAATATCCCTGACTGTCTATTAGGTCATAGTCGACCTCAAAGCCTAAGAATCATAAAGAAGTAGCTTTACCCATGGTTATGGTACTGTACCAGGTTTTACCAAAGTGTCTAAATCATGAAAGTATGAAAAATTGAAGGGTAAGTAGAGAACCATGACTGCTTCTCATCAGTTCAAGCATCATGGTGAAAATATTTCTATATTTCAATTTGTTTCAATTATACAGGCAAAGGTAACTTCCCTCTTTCCATTTCATATGAATTAGTGAGAAGAGTACGAGCCTTGAAATTAAGAAACTTACCCAATGAGGTTCTGTCACTTAGGGTGTGACCTTGTATAATTCACCTTACCCCTATCAGCCCTCAGTTTCCTCATCCATAAAATTAACACGGGTGATTGTCTTTGTTATATATGAACCATTTCACTTCCATGCTGTTCTGCCTGCCTTTTCCTGATCCTTCCTTTCTTCCCTGTTTTCTTCCAATCTATCTCTCCATTTCCCTTTTGTCCTATCCCATTGGCATGAGGATAGGCCATTGCCTAATCCTGGGATTTTATCTTCTCCTTTCAGCTTTCAAATTACCTCTTTTGGTCATATAATTTACATACTTCTCAAGGTTTTCATGACAAAAGTGTTTTTTTTTTAAGCACACCAGAAAATGTAAATTATTATGGATAAAAATAAATTCTACCTGAAGAAAATTTCTGTGATACTTCTCACATGAAATTAGAAAGAGAAACCATTTTTTTTACTTTGATAGAATGTTGAAAAAGCAAAATTTTCTGGCAGCCTGTCCACAACATATATTTTAATATTTTTATTTAATATTTCATTTCCCCCCAAATATATGTAAAAAGAATTAACATTTTAAAAAAAATTTTGAGTTCCAAATTTGCCATTCCCCCTGACTAGAAGCCAAGCAATTTATATAGGTTATACATGTGCAACCATGTAAAATGTATTTCCATATTAGTCATATTGTGAAAGAAAACAGAGACAAAAAAAGAAAAAGAAAGGAAGTTTAAGAAAAGTATGTTTTAATCTGCGTTCAGACCTCATCAGTTCTTTCTCTGGAGGTAGATAGCATTTTTCATCATAAGTCCTTTGGAATTGTCTTGGATCATTGTATTGCTGAGAATAGCTCAATCATTTGCATTTATCATGGTATGATATTGCTGTAACTGTGTACAATGTTCTCCTAGTTCTGCTAATTTCACTTTGCATCGGTCCATGTAAGTCTTTCCAGATTTTTTTGAAGGATTCTGCTCAAATTTCTTATGCTAGAATAGTATTCCATCACAATCATTTACCACTATTTGTTCGGCTATTCCCCAATTGATGAGCGTCCCCTCGATTTCAAATTTCTTGCCACCATAAAAAGAGCCATTTATATATACACACATATATATTTATATATACACATTTATATATACACACATATATATATTTATATATGGAGAGAGGTTAATATATACTAATATAATATATGATATATAATATATATCCTTTTATTTTTTGTTTTTTATCTCTTTGCGACACAGACCTAGTAGTGGTATTTCTGTTCAAAGGGTATGCATGCTTTTATAGCCCATTGGGCACAGTTCCAAATTGCTCTCCAGAATAGTTGAACTAGTTCAGAATTCAACTAACAGTGCATTAGTGTCTCAATTTCCCATATCACCTCATTTGTCATCCCCAACATTTATCATTTTCCTTTTCTGTCATATTAGAAAATCTGATAGGTGTGAGGTGGTACCTCAGAGTGGTTTTAATTTGTATTTCTCTAATCAATAGTGATTTAGAGGATTTTTTCATATGATTATAGATAGCTGTGATTACTTCATCTGAAAACTGCTTGTTCATATCCTTTAATGATTTATCAAATGGGCAATTGTCTTCATATTTATAAATCTCACTCAGTTTTCTATACATTTGAGAAATGAGGCCTTTATGAGAGAAACATGATGTAATTTTTTTTCACAGTTCTGATTACTAACTGTGCATTTCCCTCTATCCTCTTCACTCCCCTCCCCCCATATATGCTACTCTTTCTCCCTTCACCTCTTTACTCTCAAAAAGTATTTTGCTTCTGACTACTGCCTCCCACAATTCACCTTCCCTTCTATCAGCCCCTCTCCTTCCCTTTCTACTTTCTTGTAGGGTAAGATAGACTTCTATACCCAACTGTATGTGCTTTTCTTTCTTTGAACAAATTCTTATAATAAAAATAATAGTTAAGCTTTCCAGAACCATCCCAATCTTCCCCTCCACTGTAAAAGTTCTTTCACATCTCTTTTATGTGAGATAATTAATGCCATTCTACCTCTTTCTTTCCCCTTCTCCTAGTGCATTCCTCTTTCTCAACCCTTAATTTTATAATCATCCCATCATATTCAACTCATACTAATGTCCTCTATTTTTGCTCCTTCTATCCATCCTAAAATTATTTTTTTCACCCTTTTAAAAAATCTTTGTTATTCTGGATGAATATGAAGTGGAATCTCAGAGTTGTTTCAAATCACATTCCTCTTATTGATTCAAAACATTTTTCAATATATTAGTTGAAAGCTTTCATTTCTTTTTTTGAGAATAGATTATTCATAACTTTGAATGTTTATCTTTTGGGAACAGCTTACATTCTTATGTCTTTGAATCAGTTCTTTACAGCATTGCATTGGTTCTATTCTCCACATATATCATATAAAAGAAATTTATCTGTGAAACTTATTGCAAAGCTTTTGACTCACTTATTTCCTTTGTAATTGCATTGATTTTGTTTGTGCAAAAAGTGTTCAATTTTATGTAATTGAATTTGTCCATTTTGTCTTCTATGATATCTCCTATGTGGGGAAAATTTTTCCTTTCTCAATAGTTATGAAAATATTTTTCCTACTCTTCTAATTTTGTTATAAATTTTTATATCTGTATCATGGATCCAGTTAAAACAAACTAGGATATATAATGTGGAATAGTACAAAACAGGAGTTTTAAACCTTATTTCATACCATGTGCTGTTTTGGCAGTCTGTTGAAGCTTACAGATCCCTCTTTAGAATAATATTTTTTGATAATAACTGAAATTTACACAAAACATAATCATTTATAAAAGATTACATATATTATCTCATTTGTTCCTTATAGTAACCCTGAAAAATAGGTGTGTATATATATGTATGTATGTATGTGTGTATATATGCATATAATGTATGAAACATTTGCATTTATACATGTGTATATGTATATAGCTATATACATTATATATACATACTGTATACATATATACATATGTATACACACATATATACAAATGTATATGTAACCACATATATACATATAAGCAAAATTATCATCTTTTTCATGTATTTATTTTTAGTTTTCAACATTCATTTCCACAAGATTTTGAGTTATATTTTTTTCTCCATGTCTTTCCCCTACTCCCACTCCAAAATAGCAAGCCTCCTGAATATACCTTTTCCCAATCTGTCCTCTCTCATATCCTCCTCTATCATCCCCCTAACTTTCTAGTAGGGCAAGAAGGATTTCTATACCCCAGTGCCTGGATATCTAATTTCCAACTTGCATGTAAAAACAAAACTACAACAACAAAAAAAAGAACAATTTTTTTAAACATTTGTTTTTAAAACTTTGAGTTCCAGATTTTTTTCCCCTTCTTCCCTCCTCACCCTCCCCCACTGGGAAGATAACAAATGCCATATATGTTGTACAATATAGGTTTACCCAAATCATTTCCATAGTAGTTATACAGTGAAAGACTATTTCCCTCCATCCTATCCTGCCCCCCACTTATTCTATTCTTCCTTTGACCCTATCTCTTTTCAAAAATTTTCCTTCTAACTATCGTCGCCCTCCAATCTGCCCACCCTTCTATCTTCCCCCCTCTTATCCCCTACCCTCCTATTTTCCTGTAGGGTAAGATACCCAATTGGGCAGGTATGTTATTCCCTCCTTAAGCCAAATTCAATGAGAATAAGGTTTTCTTATTCTGTTTCACCTTCCTATTATTCCCCTCCATTATAACAGTTTTCTCTTGCCTCTTTTATATGAGATAATTTACCCTAATTGATCTCTCCCTTTCTCCCTCTCCCAATAAATTCATCTCTCACCTCTTAATTTTAGTTTTTAGATATCATCCCTTCATATTCAATTCATCCTGTGCCCTCTATGTATACATGAACATTCATATGCCCACACTCACATGCATATTTATATGTACATACACCCTCCTATATATACATATATGTATGTATACATGCATATATATGAGTGTGTGTGTATTTATACACATATATATTCCCTTCAACTACCCTCATATTGAGAAAAGTCTTATGAGTTACAATTATCATTTGTCCATGTGGGGATGTAAATAGTTCAACTTCAATAAGTTCTTTATTATTTCTTTTCCTTGTTTACCTTCTAATGCTTGTCTTGCTTCTTATATTTGAAAATCAAATTTTCTGTTCAGCTCTGGATTTTTTCATCAAAAATGCTTGAAAATCCTCTATTTCATTGAATGACCATATTTTCTCCAGTAGCATTACACTAAGTTTTGCTATGTAGGTGGTTCTTGGTTTTAGTCTTAGCTCCTAAAACCTCTGGTCCTTTGACCCTTAATGTAGAAGCTGCTAGGTTTTGTGTTATCCTGACTGTGTTTCCACAATACTCAAATTGTTTCTTCCTTATTGCTTACAGTATTTCCTCCTTGACCTGGGAACTCTGGAATTTGGCTAATAATATTCCTAGGAGTTTTCTTTTTGGGATGTTTTTCAAGAGGCGATCAGTGAATTCTTTCAATTTCTATTTTGCCCTCCGGTTCTAGAATGTCAGGGCAAATGTCAGGCTTTTTTTTATCATAGGTTTCAGGTAGTCCAATAATTTTTAAATTACCTCTCCTGGATCTATTTTCCAGGTCAGTGGTTTTTCCAATGAAATATTCCATATTGCCTTTAATTTTGGATCTGTTTTTATAAATGGATCTGTTTTATAGTATCTTGATTTCTTATAAATTCATTAGCTTCCAATTGCTCCAATGTGATTTTTTTTTTTAAAGCAATTGGGGTTAAGTAACCTGCTCAAGGTTACACAGCTAGTCATTATTTATGTGTGGGTGCTCATTTTCTGAGGCCGGATTTGATCTCGGGTCATCCCAACTCCGAGGCCGGTGCTCTTACTCACTGTGCCACCTAGCCACCCCTTTAGGGCAATTGGGGTTAAGTAACTTGCCCAAGGTCACACGGCTAGGTTTTTTTTGTTGTTGTTGTTTGTTTGTTTGTGTGGGTTAAGTGTGCGAGGCCGGATCTGAACTCAGGTCCTTCTGACTCCAGGGCCAGCGCTCTATTCACTGCGCCACCTACCCGCCCCTCCAATGTGATTTTGAAGGAGTTTTTCTCTTTAGGGAGTTTTTGAAATTCTGTTTCCATCTGGAAAATTTGGCTTTTTAAGGAATTCTTCTCCTGACTGGCTTTTTGGGCCTCTTTTGCCATTTGAGTCAGTCTATTTTTTAAGATGTTATTTTCTTCAGTGTATTTTTGGGCCTCCTTTAGCAGGCTGTTGAGTCACTTTTCATGATTTTCTTGCATCATTCTCATTTTTCTTCCCATTTTTTCTTCCGCTTGTCTTACTTGATTTTCAAAATCCTTCTTGAGCTCCTCCATGGCCTGTAACCAATTCATATTTTTCTTGGAGGCTTTTATTAAGAGGGATCAGTGTCTGTTGCCCCCACTAGCTCTGGCTCACTGGCCACAGACCCCAGGACCACCACCCAAGACTCCTATCCAGATACAAGCAGTTGAAGCGAGAGTGATTACCCTCTTAATGTCCACTTGGTCCCCCTACAATCTGTAGGCTAGGAGCTCTGGAGGCATCCAGGCAGTGCAGCTGCTGTGCCTCTGCCTGCTTCTGGCCCCTGGGGGCAGGGGCTGGACCTTGCTTTTCCATACACCCCTGTTCCAACAGAGTTCTACACTGACCTTTTACTTTGTCTTTGACGTTTATGGGTTGAGAAGTCTGGAAACCAGCATAGCTGCTGGTGATTTACTCTCCTGATGTCTGCTCTGGCCACTGCTGATCAGGCCTCCCCTGGGGCCAGAACCACATGGCTCATAGGAGACTGCACTGGGCTCCCAGCTCCAAGTGATAGACCCTTCTTTCTGCTTGCCAAGCTGCCTTAAATGGCAGGTTTGTTTCTCTCTGTCATTCTGTGGGTTCTGTAGCTCTAAAATTTGTTTAGATTCATTTCTTTACATGTATTTGAAGTGATTAGAGTGGGAGCTCACATGAAGTTTGTGTTTCTACTCTGCCATCTTGGTTCTGCTCCCCATAATATTTTAAAATACATAAAATAAAATACACAAGGAAATAAAAAGGAAATTTTTTTTTCAAAACACAATAATCCCAAATATTTTTTAAAATCAAAATAAAACCAAGTCCATGCACTTCAGGTTAAAAACTTGTGATCTAAACCAAATTTCTTTCAAATGACATTAGTTTTCCTATCACTTTTGGTCAAAGGGTGAATTTTTACTCCAGAAGTTGAGATATTTCAATTTATGGAACATTGCTACTATTTTTTTCATTTCTAGATCTGGTGTACTTCATTTGCTTCTCTAACCCCTCCCTCCCTCCTTCTCCCTCTCCCTGTCTCTCTCATTAAAATATTTTATAATTATTGCTTTATAAGAAAGTTTTTTGTAATTGCATTCGTATATTCTCTATGTACCTGGGTAGATGGACTCCAAGATACTTTCAATACTGTTCACTATATGAATTCCATAATCATTTATTAATTGCCTACTGTATGACAGGCACTGTACTATATGCTGAATACACAAAAAGAAGCAGAACACAATGTTTGCCCTCAAGAAACTTATAAAATCATGGAGAGAAGAATGTAAATAAATATATGCAAAGTAAACTGCATACAACATAAAGAGGCAGTTATTTGAAGAGGGAAAGCATTTGGATTAAGAAGGGTTAGGAAAGGCTTCCTTCCTGTAGAGGATAGGCATTTGATTCAGACCTAAAGGAAACCAGGAAGATCAGTAGTTGGAGCAGAGGAAGGAGTATTCCAAGAATGATAGACCGACAGAGAAAATACTTGCCACTAAGAAATGGAACATCTTGTTCACAGAACAACCAGAAGACCATGTTATAGTTGTTTTCAAAGGATTGTGTCTTTTTTGCATCTTCTTCCTGGGTTTGATTGTCAACATACAGAAAGACTGATTACTTATGTTGTATTTCACATATTTTCCAGTTTTCTAAAATTATTAATAGATTACATTGTTTTAATGAATCTCAACAGTTGTCAAGTAGACCATCATACCATCTGCAAAAAAAGAAAAAAAAAACAATTTATTTGTCTTTGCCTATCCTTCTATCGCTTTTCTTTTCTTCATTTTATAGAAGATATTTCTCCAACTATGTCAAGTAAACCTTCTGATAATGGACATTCTTGGTGTACCCTTGATCTTATTAGAAATCCCTTATGTGTCTCCCTTACAAATATTTATTTTTATTTTTATTTTATTTTTTAGCAAATGCTTTATTAATTTCTAGCTTACATCGTTCATTTCCACAAGATTTTGAGCTACAAATTTTTTCCCCATTTTTCTCCTACCCACAACCCCAAAATAATGATTATACTGGATATCCCCTCCTCCAATCTGCTGTCTCCCATATCTTTTCCCATACCCCCTCCAACTTTCCATTAGGGCACAAAGGATCTCTATGCCCCAGTGCCTGTATATATATATATATATATATATATATATATATACACACACACAGACACACATGTATATATATATATATACATGTGTGTCTGTGTGTGTGTCTGTGTGTATGTATGTCTATATATACATATATATGTATGGGTATATACAACCACATATATACATACATACATACATATATATACACATACATACATATATGTGTGTTTATATATATATACATATTAAACATTTGATTTTAAAACTTTGAATTTCAGATTCATTCCCTTCTTCCCTTGTCACCTACCCTTACTGGGGAGATAAGCAATTCAATATAGGTTGTACATGTGTAGCTATGCAAAACATTTCCATAGTATATCTATTGTGAAATACTGACTATATTTCCCTCCCTCCTATGCAACCTCCCACTTGTTCTATTCTCTACTTTGATCCTGTACCTTTTAAAAAGTGGGTACTTCCCACTTATCTCTCCCACAACCTGCCCTCCCTTCCATCATCCCCCCTTTTATCCCCGTCCCCCCTACTCTTCTGTAGGGTGAGATACCATATTTAGTGTGTATGTCATTCCCTCCCTAAGCCAAATTCAATAAGAATAAGATTGACCCATTCCCTTTTGACTTCCTGTTCTTCCCCTCCATTGTATCCATTTTCCCTTACCTCTTCTATACAAGATAGTTTACCCCAATCTGTCTCTCCCCATCATCTCTCATTATATTCGTCTTTCACCTCTTAATTTCACCTTTTAAGTATCATCCCTTCCCTCTATCTATGTATACCTGTACACATATATACCCACACTCACATATGTATTCATATGCCTATATACGCTACAATGTAGACATATACATATGTGTGTGTAAATGTATATATGTATATATATATGTGTGTGTGTGTGTGTGTGTGTTTGTGTGTATATATATATGTGTGTGTGTGTGTGTTTGTATACACATACATTTATATTCCGTTAATTATTCTCATACTTAGAAAAGTTTCATAAGTTACAATTATAGTTTTTCCATGTAGGAACGTAAACGCTTAAACTTTGATAAATTCCTTATGATTTCTTTTCCATGTTTACCTTCTCATGCTTCTCTTGCTTCTTGTATCTGAATGTCATATTTTCTATTCAATTATGGTTTTTTCATCAAGAATTCTTGAAAGTCCTCTATTCCACTGAATGACCATATTTCCCCTGAAACATAAAACTCAGTTTTGCTGGGTAGATGATTCTTGATTTTAATACCAGCTCCTTTGACTTCCAGAATATCATGTTCCAAGCCCTTCAATGCCTCAGTGTAGAAGGTGCCAGATTCTGTGTTATCCTGATTGTGTTCCCACAATATACAAATTTTTCTTCCTTGATTTATTATAATATTTTCTCCTTGATCTAGGAATTCTGGAACATGGCTATAATATTCCTAGGAGTTTTCTTTTTGGGTTCTTTTTTCAGGATGTGATCTGTGGATTCTTTCAATCTCTATTTTGACCTCTGGTTCTAAAACATCAGGTCAATTTTCCTTGAGAATTTCTTGAAGGATGATTTCTAGGTTCTTATTTTTGATCATGGCTTTCATGTAGTCCAATAATTGTTAAATGACCACTCCTGGATCTATTTTCCAGATCACTGGTTTTCCTGATAAGATATTTCACATTGTCTTCTATTTTTTCATTTGTTTGGATCTGTTTAATAGTATCTTGATTTCTCATAAAGTCACTACCTTCCATTTGATCCAATCTAATTCTGAAGAAATTATCCTCTCCAGTGAGCTTTTGAGATTATTTTTCCATTTGACAATAGTGGCTTTTTAAGGCATTCTTCTCCTCATTGCCTTTTTGAGCCTCTTTTGCCCCTTGATTTAGTCTATTTTTAAGGTCTTATTTTCTTCAGTCAGGTTGTTGACTCTCGTTTCATAATTTTCTTGCATTGTCTTCATTTCTCTTCCCAGTTTTTCCTCCACTTCCCTTATTTGGTTTTCAAAATCCTTTTAAAGCTCTTCTATGGCTTGTAACCTGCTCATATTTTTCTTGGAAGCTTTTGGTGCAGGGGTTCTGACTTCACTGTCTTCCTCCTGTTCCATGCTTTGATCCTTTTTATCCCCAAAATAGGAGTCTAATGTTGGATTCCTCTGTTTCTTTTGCTTCCCTCATTAACTCATGTTGCCACTCAATTACTTGACTTTTGTGCTTTGGGCTTTTTGCCACAGTAGGACTCTGCTACCAGACAGGGAACTTCATACCAAATGCTGTGGTTTTCTCAGCTTCTGTAGTTATTAGTTGGGTGCCCTCTATGAAGCCTCCACATGCTCTGGCAAGTGGGTCACACACACCAGGACCTCCACCTTAGACCACAATCCAGATCCAAGCAGGTTAATTCAAGAGTTATTACCCCTCAAAGTGGTTGCATGGTCTACAGTCTTCAGGCCAGGAGCTGAAGCTGCCATGTGGCAGAGGCTGCACTACCAGGGCGCCTCAGCTGCTTATCCCTCCAGGGAATAAAGGCCAACCATAATCCCAAACTATTGGATCCCAAAGTCCAAACTGTACTGACCTCTCACTTTGTCCTTAGCATCTATGGGTTGATAATTCTGGAAACCACCATAGCTGCTGGTGACCTGAAGTCCCTCCAACTAGTGGCTGGTCAGGCCACCCTGGGGCTGAAACCTCTGGCTTGAGCTGGGCTGGGATCAGCTAGCAGAGTGTTGTGGTTGCCTCTTGGTGCCAGCCTGTCGGGCTATCCTCAATGGGAGGTTAGCTTTTCTGTGTCATTTTGAGGGTTTAGTAGCTCCATCGTTTGTTCAGAGTCACCTTTTACATGAATTGGAGGTGGTGGGAGCCAGAGCCCAGCAGAACTCCTGTTTCTACTCTGCTATCTTGACTCTGCCCCTACTTACAAATATTTCTAGCTCCACATAAAGAAATACAAAGAGTCACAAAGAGTCAGACACAACTAAAAAAGGATGAACCAATAATTTATGTAGAAGAACTACTATCAGAATTCTAGGAAGAACAGCAAGGTATAAGCATTGCAGTACAAATAGTTTTTAGAGAAGTGGGTGATCATCCCACTTAGGGCTATATTTGGATGAGGAAAGTATTGACTATGTAAAGCCCTGCTATACTTGGGGACATGATTCTTGGGTTTTTTATTTCTTTTTTGTCCCCCAAAGCAATTTACTTTCTCATTATAAACCCACTTTAATCATTAATTTTAAGTGCCTGACGATGATGTGTAATTATTACAAATATACATTTGTTTGTTGTACTGTTTTACTTGATAAATATTAATTGGATGTAAGTATCAGTTCATTATTTATTGATGTGCTAAATATGATTTTTACAAGCTTGTATTGATTTGGATGTAAAGTGGACTTCAATATTTTTGAATTTCTGTTTCAGTATAGCCATTTACTCTTTGTCATCTTTTACTAGTTCTTCTATATTTGCTTCAGTATCTAGCAATCTCTTCATCTAGAAGGTGAAAACCTTGATTTCTTGAGGCATAAACCTTTTCTTGACATAACTGTCCAGTTTCTTCTTCAGTGATTTTATCTCTGATTATTGTCTCTCCAACATTTTCTCAACAACACATTTTCCAAAAAAAAAATGGTGTTCTGCTGCATTCTTAATGATTCTGTTACTAGGGGCTGGGGAAGCAGTCCATTATTAGTTAATTGCAGTTATATACAATTGATTAATCAATAAACATTTCTAAGCCCTTCCAATGTGCATGCACTCTATTAAGCACTAGGGATATAAAAAGTGTCAAAAGATAGTCCCTGACTTCAAGATACTTACAATAGACATCAAGCAAATAAAACAAGCTATCCACAACACAATTAAGAAATAATAACAGAGAGAAAACACTTGAATTTAGAGAGGTTATAGTAATATTTAACTATCTTTCTCTGATAACCATTTTCCCAGTAAAACTTTGTCATTTTTCTGTGCCATGATTTGTTTCTCAATACTGGTTCCATGAACATCAACTTCCTCTGATTCAAGTGTTAATTTTCATCTCAGGTGCACTGGTGACTATCAAGTCAGCATTCATAGAAATAAAATGTACTTTTCTGACTGGATCTTGTTGGTAATGTTCTTGTATTAATCCATTGTGATCTTACTCATGATGAGGGTATCACCTTTATCAATGGCTTCATCTCCATACCCTAATGCTGATTATTTGGAATTCAACCTCTTACACCCCAACTCTGAAGCCACCTGTAGATTTATTTGTCACTTATGTGTCCATTCACACAATTATAAGAGATGATATTTCTCCTTATACAGTTGTATTGTAGTATTTGGAAATTTAGCCACTTATTTTATTAATAACAGAAGGCTGACCTTTGTTCTCTTAATATTTCATCATTACAAATAGGAAAGTTTTGCCTATAGTTCAAACTTGAACACATTTCCTCTAGGTGTGTGATTCTCTTGCTATGATTCTTTAATCCAATCATGGGGAAATGCTCTGGAGCTTCATAAACAGTGAGTCCTTTTAGGTAAAATGCCCCTGATCTTATGTCCACTAGCTTTTCAAAATCTGGCAGAATCCATTACAGATCTACATCAACGTTTATTGGAAAAGGATCAGGAGGGCATCATTTCTGTCACAGGAATATAGGCTTAGATTTTGAACAGATCTTAGAAGTCATCTAGTACAACTATTTCATTTTCCAGATGAGAAACTGAGGAAAAGTAGGGATCATAGAATCAAAGTTTTAAAGATGGAAGACAACTCAGAAGTCATGTACTCCAATTCCCTCATTTTATAGATCAGGAAATTGAGTCTTCGGGTAGTAAGTATCAGAGCTAAGTTATGAGCCTCAGATTCCCCTAGACCAAATCTAGCTCTCTTTGAATGATGCTTTCTTTTAGTGACTTATTTTTCCCCTGAGAAATGTACTATATTATAATGCATGTCTTTTCCCCAGAAGACTTCTATTAACATACAATTTATCAATGAGCATAATTTTTGCCAATTCACAGCTTTATAGACTTCCAAAGTGTTTTTTTTTAATTTTCTCATTATATTTTTTAAAGATCAATATCATTACTGATGTCTATGAATAATAATGACACACGAATGAAGCATTTTTCTGATATCTCACAGGATTTTGGTGGACATCTTTAAGTTGTTATGTGTCTCCAGTACATAGCTCTCCAAAAGTAGAGTACTGGAAGAATTCCTGGGAGTAGCCCCAATGTGAGTATCACATTATCCTACTTAAATCTCACCATTGAATAAACAGATGGAGATAGAAGTTGTTGGATGATATAAATGTCACCTTCACTTTTTTGATACAAGCATAGAAATGTGTGCCTGCTACTCTTGCCTAGAACATTTTTGGAGGACAGATGTATCCTCAGATCCAATCTATTTATTAAAGAACAATCTCAGCACTCTTTCAATTTTAATCACTCTGTCAATTTTCAAAGGGCAACTCTCATTACATAACCATTTGGAAGTTATAAAGCTGAAAGGTCAGTGTATAGACAACACAAAAGATAACATGGCACCAGCTGGTATTGTCTTCCATGAGCAAACTTTCCCCTCCCAATCAGCTCAGTCCAAAACTACACCAATTCTAAGACACTGGAATTACAAAGCTATTCATTTCATAGTCTATTTCTTCTTGTCCATCAGGACTTTTATTTATTGTTGGTTGCTCACCTATTTCCAAGGTGTGATACATTATGGAATTCAATGTTACATTTGATATTACCTTTAGACACCTAGGTAGTCTAGCGAGCAGAATGCTGGACTTGGAGTCAGGAATACCTGATTTCAAATTCTGACTGAATCATTTTTTCTCTGTGTGAACTAGACACACTGTGCCTCAGTTTCCTTAAATGGAAAACAAGAGGATTGAACTCTATGACTTCCAAGATTCCTTCCAAGTCTAAATTTATGAGGCTATGATTCCTGTAATAATTACATTTTTATAGAATTAAAATTAAGAGAGAACAATTGTCAGAAACCATCTGAAAATAAATCTAATTCCTGCAAGGTGAGAATGGATAAATACTATCCTGTCTTGAAATATTTGGAAGAAGGAAGAAAACATCAGTTATTAGGTATTCATTATATGCCAGGCATGGTGCTATGCATTTTGTGAATATTATCTAATTTGATCTTCACAACAACCCTGTGAGTTGAGGAAACCGAGCAAAGTAGCTTTTTAAATGACTTGTCCAGGTTTAAATAGCTAGTAAGTGTCTGAGGTCAGATTTGAACTTGGATCTTTCTGGAACCAGGCCCAACACTCTAACCATTATATCACCTAGCTTTAGGCCATGTTGTAAAAGGGATTTCTGAGCTAGCATTGATTGGACTTTTTTCCATTTCTGAACTCCTTTATAAATTTGTGGCTCTTGTGTTTGACCTTTGTTTTTGAAGAGGACCATAGAATCAAGGAAATGATGACATGACTTGTGGTTGACTTTGATTTGAGTGAGGGAGGGCTGTGCAAGGTCACCAGCCTCATTTTCTCCTCCATATCCATTTAGGTCCAGCGGACAGATATTCATCAGGAAAACTGGACCCTATGATTCTGTAATAAATAACTGATCTTTAAACTGCCTTCCAGCTTGGGTGACTTTAGATACTACTCCAGGAGACTCTAGTCTCTATTTATCCAAGCTCATTCATGTAAAAGTCTGACCCTAAAGGAGAATGCCAGACAGTGACTTTAAGCAAACAATTAAGTGAATATTATGGGTTAACTATACATAAGTAAAAACTCTTCAGGTACATTGATAAGGCTTTCATTTATACAATAAGTACCCTTCTAAGGGACAGAATTATTTAATATGGATGTCACCAGCAAAATAATTTATATGTGAGGTTTTATGAAAGAGGATAATAAGCAGAATATGAGAAAGTATCTGAACTTCATACCGTATTCCTTATACTGAATCAAGTAAGATATTATTATAATTGAGGACTTTGAAATAATAATTCCAAGTACATTTTAAGTAATGATTGTAATAATTTTATGAAAATAATATACACATATATCAAGGGAAACCTTGATGAAGGTATGAGATGGCAACATGATTTTGCAAATAGTGTTCTACAGCAGAACAAATCTTTAAAATCACATGACAGAATGAAAGGATCTGATAAAAAGAGACTCCACTCTGTTCATTGTGCATAGACTATAAACAAGCATTTGATTCAATAAAATCAAATACCAATTTAAAGGGCTCTCCTCCAACAAAGTGTCTCCCATGCATATGACAGAAGCATGCAAGATTCTTTGAAGTTGTATCAAAAGAGAAAACTACATTCAAAGGCCCTCAAATATGTTCATTAAATATATACACCACTCATGGCGGGCTCCAACATGGAGTTCACACAGCTGAGGAATTTCCCATTGATGACAAAGTTCTCAGGATGTTCAATTTTGTTGATGATCTTAATGAACTGTGTTATTCCATGACATTACAGAACCATATAAATGTGATCAACAAATGTACAAAAGAATTTTGTCTGATTATCCACATAGGAGATCTGAGTAGGTGAAGACTACCTATTGTCCAACTTAATCTATGTAAGTGACTAACCAATCCACTGAAATTGGACAGACACTGTAGGTAGATAATCAACTAGGCCCAAAATTGAATAAAATGAGTAAAGTGATACAAATTGCTTTCAAAAAATTGTGCCCTTTTTTTTTTTAAAGCAATTGGGGTTAAGTAACTTGCTCAAGGTTACACGGCTAGTCATTATTTATGTGTGGGTGCTCATTTTCTGAGGCCAGATTTGATCTCGGGTCATCCCAACTCCGAGGCCGGCACTCTTACTCACTGCGCCACCTAGCCGCCCCTTTAGGGCAATTAGGGTTAAGTAACTTGCCCAAGGTTACATGGCTAGGTTTTTGTTTGTGTGGATTAAGTGTCGGAGGCCAGCTCCGAACTCAAGTCCTTCTGACTCCAGGGCCAGTGCTCTATTCCCTGCGCCACCTAGCCGCCCCAATTGTGCCCTTTTCAATAACCACAAATTTCTTCTTGAAGCAGAGACACATTATTTTAACATAAGTATTATATGAGTAATATTGTGTGGCTGTGTGCCATGAAATACCAGTCTCAAAAGGTTTCAGATCACCCAAAGGGCAATGGAAAAGCCCTGGGGAACAGGAAGGGATGCTATAATTATGATGAAGAGTCAGTGATCTTTCAATTTGATTGGATTCTTAACTGCTGTGAAAATTAATATATCTTCCTGTTTGGAAGTTTCAGAGAAGAACCATGTTGTCCTGGATGAATGTGGTATTATTGGCAGTCTTTTTTTTTTATTACTGAGTAAACTTCTTTTTTGTTAAATAATTTCATCATTTATAAAATCTCATTGTATTTCAATCCCAAGTCTACAATATTGGGTTGGACTCAGGCCTACCGCTAAATAATAAGTTTATGTTTAATAAGATTAATTATACTTGAGGCTTTATGAAAGAGGATAGTAAGTAAAATATGAGAAAGCATTTAAAACTGTACCATTTTGTAGGAATAAAATATTTATTGTTCCGTCAGCTGTGTACAACTCTTTGTGAACCCTTTTGGAGTTTTCTTGGCAAAGATACTGGAGTAATTTTCCATTTCTTTTTCAAGGTGATTTTACAGGTGAGGAAACTAAGCCTAACAGCACTAAGGGACTTGCCCAGGATCACATAGCTAGTGAGAAAAATTTTATTTTCTATCATATGAATAACCAAGGACTGAGATTTTTTCCCTTTATTTCCTCATTCAAGGACAAGCCCCATAGGCCAGTCAGTTTGTCTCTGGAAGACATTGCTGATAGATGAGATTGCCCAAATCCTCTGGGTATATGCTCTGTGATCTTGGGAGGGGCTCCACCCAACTAGAAGGCTTTATTTTTTGTTTAGAGTGTAAAAAGAATCTAATCTAGGTGAATTATTTCCCTTAGGAAATAAGATTATGTCATTATACCCCTCCATTGGCATTTAAGATGACCCAGTTTATGAAGGAGAAAATCAGCCAGAGTGATCTGTGTAGAGATAGATTCCTTTGTCCAAATTGCTGGAGGCAGCTGAATCTCAGGATCAAGCCAAGTTCTTAGCAAGAGTTGCTGCAGACTTTTTAGCACAGCTCCTTATTACTATGTCTACCCCCTTCTTTATTGTTGACCTTGATTTTCACCTGCCAGAGACATCTTCTTTTCCAAAGGCATTTAAACATTCCCTGATCTCCATGGTTTTGTCTTTGGTTACAAAGAGAGACCACTGACCACCAATTCCAGCTAGCCTAATTAACTAATTGATAATTTCTCAGAAACTCTGTCTCTTGGGCTTTTCATTAGTCTCACTAGTAAGTATCTTAGGTCTCATTCAAACTCAGGTCTTCCTGACTACAGGTTTGGTGGTCTAGCCACTGTGCCACCTAACTGCCCATGATGCTACTATTTCTGGAAAAAAAAAACTGTTCTTGTTATCTGGAAAAATCTACTCATTTGGCTTAAGTCATTCTAACTAGTCCCCATACAATATATTGCTAAATGCATACATTTCATGCAAGATGCCTATAAATGCCTAATCATCTTCTATTTCGTAGATAGAATGTTGAATATTTATGGAATGTATCTTGTAAATCCAACCTATTTGAATGATAGCATAAATCAGAAGGAAGGAAGAGACAGAGACTCAAGAACAAAGTCCCAGAGCAACATTCACCTTGTGGAAAGCAAGATACTGATAATTACTTAAAGAGGACTTTGTACAAGTAGCCAGAGATGTAAAACCTCTAGAAGAAGAAATGGAATATGAGCACTGTATGCTTATCCCAGTAGGCATTTGCTAAATGTTTATTGAATCTAAGAAAATTTGCTTTATCAGAGCAGGCATCTATATAGCAGTAAGTGATTCAAAAAATGTAAAGAAAGTAAAAAGATAGTTTGAATAAAGTTGTTAAGTTTTGTTAATAAATAACTAGCCATGTACAGAGGTGAAAAAATAGGATAAAGATGTCTATATTTATATGCAATCTTTGGCACATGATACAGTAACTTGAGATTGTCAATTTTCTTTAGAGGCAGAACTATGAAGATGGTAAATAGGCTCTTCTGCTTTTGATGTATGTCAAATAAATAATTTTAGTATAGGGGTGGCTAGATGGCACAGTGAGTAGAGTGCTGGCCCTGGAGTCAGAAGCAGTGAGTTCGGATCTGGCCTCCGACACTTAACACACAGGAACAAAAAAACCTAGCCGTGTGACCTTGGGCAAGTTACTTACCCCCAACTGCCCTCCAAAAAGCAAAAAATAATAATAATAATTTTAGTGTAGCATAATTGCATCAAGTGTTATTTGTGGTAAGATATTAAAATTATTTTCTGTATAATTACATTTATTATAGTTTCATTCATATGTCTTTATGGTATTTAAAAATGAACTTATTTGCCATCATTTTCTTTTTAAAACATCTTTATAAAAGTGGTTATGGAAGATTTATTTTCCTCAGCCATTTGGCAACATTATCCTCATAACTACTTTCATATGGTAATAGTCAAGATTTTTTTTACTAGGTCCTTCTCAGCCAAATTTTTATGCTTAACTCTGGCAAAAGTTTATAATTGTGTCACTTAATTGCTTCTATTTCAATATGTGAATAATAGCATGTACTCTTTGTAAATACCAATGGGCTTCACTTGGAATGTTTCATTTGATTCTTGCAAAGATCTTATGAAATAGATGACAATAATAACCCTTTCAAAATATAATCTTATATCTATACCATAGGGAGGGGAAGATGTAATGGGCAGAATAAAGGAATGCTAACTAGAGTGATGTACACTGAAGGCTTTATGTACTCTGAAATGACCACTGAACGTATAAAGACCTGGCCAAAATCTAGCAATTCTGGTCAATTGAGTTAGTCTGATATCACTAATTGGGTTAGCATTCCAAATAGTGTAAGAGTAAATGCTCTAATGAATCTAAGAAACATGACTGAATTGAACAATACAATAAGAGAAGTAATCTTACTTGTATTTTTTAACTTTTATTTTACTTCTATTTACTTCTATTAACAAGAAGAATAGAAAGGTGGGAAGGGAAAGTATGTGTCAATAAGTAGAGTATACTGAGTCCTAGAGGACAGACATAGAGGAACTTAATAAGCATTTGTTAAATAAATGAATGAATGAGGTCCTTTAAAAGTTTTTTTCTAAAAAGATGATTTTTAAATATTCTTTTCAGTACTATGAGTCTGTGATTTTACTGTCTGTAAAGAGGGGAAAAATCATATGGTTTAATTTCACCTACACTGATATGATCTCTTCTACTCTTCTACTCCTTCTCTTCCTTCTCTTTCTCCTTTTTCCTTCTTCTCCTTCTCTTCCTCTTTCTCCTCCTCCTGCTTCTCCTGCTTCTCCTGCTTCTCCTCCTCCTCCTCCTCTTCCTCCTCCTCCTCCTCCCCCTCCTCCTCCTCCTCCTCCTCCTCCTTCTTCTTCTCCTTCTCCTTCTTCTTCTTCTTCTTCTTCTTCTTCTTCTTCTTCTTCTTCTTCTCCTCCTCCTCCTCTTCTTCTTCTTCTTCTTCTTCTTCTTCTCTTCTTCTTCTTCTTCTTCTTCTTCTTCTTCTTCTTCTTCTTCTTCTTCTTCTTCTTCTTCTTCCTCTTCCTCTTCTTCCTCTTCTTCCTCTTCTTCTTCTCAGACTCTTGATTTCATTGAGAGAAGGAACACCCAGGGATGATATTGCCCGCTGTCAATGCAGATGAGGCACTCTTCAGTTCTTTGAGAATTCCTTTAGTTATCAAGAGGTTAAGTGACTTGCCCATGACAACCCTTCCACCCAGGTTGACCTTTCCACTTTATTAGAAGTGGGGCTCAAACCCTGATCTTTCTAATTCATATCTTACAAAAAGGATGACTCTTTTTTTCTAATAACAAATGGTAATGTCTACAACAACAGGTCCCCTCAATGAGCATTTTTATCCCCATCAGGAATAGTCTTATGTTTGCATTTAGTTAAATACTTTTGTTTATAAGAATGAGTTCATAAGTTAACGTCAGACTGGGATTCTGGCCATAATATTGGAATTCCCTAACTCTCCCAAGAATTGCTTCAGCTTGGAAAAAATACATCTGAAACAGGATATATGCAAGTTTCATGAGAAAAGCATAGTTGATGACATGAAAAATTTTGGGGTGGGAACTTAGCAGATTTTTCTCCAAGGATATCATAAATATATTTCTAGCTCCATCTGATACTAGCTTTAAAGATTCTTTTCCAGTTCCATTATATTCCAAGATTGCCTTTTATTTTTTTTCATTAAGATGATGTGGTTGCACATTATTAACTTTAATTCAATTTTACTTCATCCCAAAAGACCTCTGCCTGAGTGAGAGTAATTTGTAAATATTTATAATGTAAAAACAAAACATATGAACAAAATTTTAAATGACTTTTTTTACAATGAAGCTGAAGCAGAATGGCATTAGTATAGCATTTAAGGAGGAAGCTAGGTGATTCAGTGGATACAGTGCTAGGCCTAAAGTCAAAAACTGAGTTTAAATCCAGCATGAGACACTAACTAGTTGTGTGACCCTGGGCAAGTCACTTGCCTAAATAAACTAGATAATGAAATGACAACTGCTCCAATATCTTTGCCGAGAAAAATCCATGGGTAGGATTGGTTGTGCTATGGTCCATAGGGTAATAGAGTTGGTCATGCCTAAACCACTGGTTTGAACAGGAACAATAACATTGCATCTAAACATACTATATTCAAGTTGTTTCTTATCTTGGGTAGTAACATTTTGCTGGTGTAACAGTTAGACTTGTAAGAAAAGTAAGTAGTTTGGTTGCTATGAATTATTAATTTGGATATATTATTCATTTTTCTTCTAAGTGTTACCCCATCCCATCTCTCCAAATCCATTTCTTGATACTCACCTACTTTTTTTTTATTCCATCCCCCTCTGAAAAAAAAAATACCTCTTGCATATGCTGATGTTTTATTGCCCTGTAAATAATGGTGGAAGGGACAGATTTCAGAGAAATCTTCAAAGACTTATATAAACTGATGACAAGTAGAGTGAGAAGAAGCAGGGGAATTATTTATACAGTTGCTACAAAATTGTAAAGACAAACTGCTTTGAAAGACTTAGGAACTCTGATCTTCTTCTTCTTCTTCTTCTTCTTCTTCTTCTTCTTCTTCTTCTTCTTCTTCTTCTTCTTCTTCTTCTTCTTCTTCTTCTTCTTCTTCTTCTTTTTCTTCTTCTTCTCAGACTCTTGATTTCATTGAGAGAAGGAACTCCCAGGGATGATAGTGCCTCTGTCAATACAGATGATCCAGTCTTCAGTTCTTTGAGAACTGATATATCAAGATTGTTTTCTCAAGAGGTTAAGTGACTTGCCCATGACGACCTTTCCACCCAGGCTGATCCTGCCACTGTGTTAGAAGAGGGGCTCAAACCCTCAAAATTACTAGTCATGTCTCGGGAGGACCAATTATGAATGACCTACCTGCTTACCGAAGGATGATGGAACCAAGGTGATAATAAGACATGCATTTTTGGACATGGTAAGAATGTTAATCTATTTTGTTTCACTAGACTTATTAAAATGATTATTTTTTCATCTTTTTTATTTGAATATGAGTTAGATTTAGGGTAGATATAAGAGGTAGGTGTGGTATTCCACCAAATCAAGATATTCATCTTGGCCACTTAGTGCCTTTTGTGTATACTCCAGGCCTGATCCTACAGCCAGCCAACCATTCATCTTTCCACCACATGATAGGCAGAGCAGAATTAGTTATAAACTCTCTTTTCATGCTATAAATCAGGGAACAGGGTCTTCCAGTATTCCCTCACCCCTTTCTGGAAAGGACTCACCAAACTCTTCCACATGGAGATTGCATTAGCCAAGCATATTGAATATATCCAACACCACCACTTACATACATATGTGTCTATGTGTAACAGTGTGAATATGGCAACAGAGTTGTGTAATAAATAGAGAACCAGCTTCAGAGTCAGACCTGGCTTGGGTTCAAGGCCCACCTCTGACACATATTGGTGGTGCATTCCTGGGCAAGTAACTTCATCTCTCAGCATTCTAGACACTCTCTAAATAGTTTTAGAACAGTTGCTCATATTCATTGGTCTAAGAAGTTTCTTGAGAGAAGTTTACATCACAAAAATCATAGAAATTCCAAGTTTGGAAAAGTATGTGCATATAAATATATACATATATATTCACACCCAAATATTACATATATAGCATATGTTTTCATTATATATGCCATGTTTCCATTTGTATGCATGTATATATATATGTGTGTATTATATATATATATGCATATATATATATTAATTGAATCCTTATCTCTCTCCTGAAATTTGATACCCCATCAAAATGTCTACCAGACATCTCTATCTGGATTTTTCATTATCATATAATTCAGTATGTCCAAAAAGTGCATCAGATTATCTTTGCCCCTAAACCAATGCCTCCTCTAACTTCTTTCTTCTCATTCCCCCCACCCCCAATGGCCACTACTAACCTTAGTAACTCAAGTTTGTAACATCAGTGTCATCTTTGGATGTTCCCTCTTCCTCTTCCCTCTCCCATTCAGTTGCCTCATCTGTCAATTTTACCTTTACAATGTTTTCATTTGTCCCCTTCTTAGCCTCTTAATTAGTCTCTGCTTCCAGTTGCTCCAGTCTCCAGTACCTGTTGGAGCAATCTTTCCACTTTATTTCCTCCTCCCCCCATTTCCAGATCCCTTCCTAGCTGTCTTTCCATTTTCTTTTCCCTTCCTCCTATCTCAGACTCCATGGGGCCCAAACAAACAAGCACCAGGATCTCTTCTCCTCCAGTCTTCATGCTAATCTTTTTCCTCCCTTTCTCCTTCAGGGCTAGACACTAAACCTTCTATTCACAAACATGTGAAAAGGAACCCAGAATGCTCACTGTATTTGAACTTTCTGGTCTACTTTCTCCTTCTCAGAGGTAGTCAGCTGGGTCCCTCTAGACTTTTGCCCTACAAAATGGAAATGGCTGCTAACACTGTTTGCATGAATTGAGAATCATGAACTATAATCATTCAGACTTTGTCATCTGCCCTGTCTCTACACCATCTGACACTACCTGCCCTAGTAAAGCACTGTTAGTGCAACTGGGCCTTGCTATCTACCCTATTGATTTCTTAGATATCTTATCTCCCCCAATTAGACTGTGAGCTCCTTGAGAGGAAGAACTACCTCATTGTTTATTTTTCTATTTGTATCCAAAGCACTGAATACAATGCACATAGTAATAATTTGATAAAGGCTTTTAAACATTTTTGGTTATTCATTAGTTCATGCCCTCCTCTACAAAACTGTCCAAATAATTTCTACTGGACTCTGGTTTGACCATGTCCATCCCTTCTAAAAAATTGGTCTACTTGCTCCTTCCTACACCTGACATTCTAATTTCTGACTTGGGGCTTTGTTATGGGCTGCCCTGTATTGTCTAGAAAGCATTTCCTGCTCACCTCTGCCTTGTAGAATACTTTCCCTCTAGGATTAGCTTGAATTCACTTCCTGTAAGAGGTCTGTCTCCATCCCCATCAAGTACTATACCCCATTTACTAATTTTACATGCTTTTTGCATTTATTTATCTGGGTTCGTACTTTTCATCAGCAAAATTAAATTATAGATCTCTAGAGTTTAGCACAAGATGAGTGTTTAGGACTCAGTAGACATTTAATAAAAGTTTGATGAATTAATAAATGTTCAGTCTTTCTTTATCTCCTGATTCCTTTGCGAAGACACACTGCATCCAATTCAGGCTGGCTTGAGAGTTCCCATTGTTAAACTTTCAACATGAACATTTATACCTCTGAAACAAGTAAATACTATAAACTAGTGCTTTACTTACTGTGTTGTTGATTTCTAGAGTTGCAAAAGTGATGGAGAAAATGTCAATAATTCATATCCAAATCAAAAGTATATAGTTCATGTACTCCCCCCATTTTTTTTTTCATTTTGGAAAGCAAGACTTTAACCAATTAACAGGATGTTAATGTTGTTAAGGTATTTGACCTGATACTTTTGCTCTGCTTACAACTATGGTCAGGTCTACTATATCCTAAAAACAAAACAAAACAAAACAAAACAAAACAAAACAAAACAAAACA